>MU700084.1:11143-68095 GCA_026770625.1 Nicotiana glauca
GTTGGTTTATGGAGCAGAAGCTTTAATTCCAGTTGAGATAGGAGAGCCAAGTACGAGGTTTACACATGCAACAGAAGAGTCTAATAACGAAGAAATGCGTATAAGCCTCGATTTACTTGAAGGAAGAAGGGAAGCTGCGTTAGTAAGAATGACAGCACAAAAGCAAGTCATAGAATGGTACTACAACCGGAAAGCACGTCTTTTTTTCAAAATTGGGGACTTTGTGCTCAAAAAAGTTTTTCAATCTACAAAGATAGCTAATACGGGAAAATTTAGTCCAACATGGGAAGGACCCTATAGGGTCTGTGGTATTGCAGGCAAAAGAGCATATGAGTTGGAAACAATGGATGGTAAAGTATTACTTTCACATTTGAATGTTGTTCACCTAAAGAGATACTATTTCTAAGGAATACCCACGGTCAGGTACCCATCTTTTAAAGTTTATTTTTGAATTTTTAAAATTTTACTAACAATTTTAGATGATAGGAAAAAAGCTAACCTGTACTAAATGATGAGTCACGACCTGTAAGGCACACGGAATAAACTAAAATTCCTGGCCTAGGGTTACAATTATTCTAATAGAAATACAAATGGGTTAAGCAATCTTCATCTATAATCGCACCTCCGAGTCCCGTATGTTTTTCCTTTTCAGGAAAAGGACCAAATGAGAGAAACAATCAAGTGCTCAGGATTTCATACTTCAACGCTCAAATGCTTGGGGGACTACATAATATGCACGGGTATGTGTATAAAGAAGGAAAGAAGATTGAGGAAAAATCAAGCCTGAAAAAGTCAAAGTGCAGAGTAAAATTCACGAAGTCACGAGCCAAGGCCAAAGAAAAACCTTACTGTAGTTAGGGTAAAAGCTTTGTACTAAAACGGGTAATAAAGAAAAACCTCGTGTTTATTATTCTGAAACAGGTTATAAAGAAAAACCTCATGTTTATTATTTTTTCTTAAAAATCTGTTACAAGAAAAACAGTTACGAAAAAATTATAGATGTAATTCAAATACATGTAAAGTATTATTCAAAACTAGACAAAGTTTAAATAAAAACTTGTCGATGTTATTTCAAAAGAAACATGTGTGTTCCTATTTCTCTCATCGTATGTTAACACCATTATGAAGTTGAGACGTCTTCTTCATTAAGCGTCGAAATATAAAAGGGCCCTCTTTTATAAAATTCATGTTTAAATTACTTATTCATGAAGTTAACAGAAGCATTTTCTAAAGAATAAAAATGCAGATTATTCTGTAAGTCCTTAGAAATAAAGGCGAGAATAAATTAGATAGAAGTTCAAGATAATAACGAGAAAACTTCTTAAATACTAAAAAGCTTAAGACTAAGTAAAACTTAGTCATAAAACTTCAAATTGTTTGTACAGTTGCCCCATGAAAGGTCCGGGGACTTGAGTTTCCAAAATAAACCCTCAAACGAAACCAAGGGTTTTAAACATAAACTTCCAAAAAGGTACATGCAAAAAAAAAAGAGAATTCAAACAGTTTAAATTTATCACTAGGAAGATGAGGGAACTGTAGAAGGTGTATTAATGGCAACAGGCTCAACTTGGGCAGGTACATCAACAGTTGTGGGTTGAATTGACTCGCAGCAACAGGCTCAACTGGGCTTGGAAGAGTTTGGATACCCGTATCAACTTCAACATTCACGGAAGCTTCGGCCACAAGAGAAGGAAAATCTTGAGTTTGCTGAGCTTTCTCAATAGCTTCATTTATTTTTACTAACTCAGACTCCAAGTTAAAATTCTCTTTGTTGGCTTCAACAAGAGTATCCCGGCGAGAATTTAGAAATGCCCAACTTACCTCCATGGTAGACTTGTCCTCGAGGATCTCATAATCCCTCTCCCAAGCAGCAATGCCATCATGCAACCTCTCATTTTCAGCCAAGACAATTGTGTGAGAAGCTTGAAGAGAGGCATGGGAAGTCTCCAAGGTAGGAACGTTATCAGAAGAAATTCGAATGTCTTCTTGTGCTTGAGTTAAATTCTGTACGAGCTCTCCAGCATAAACTTCTTTTTCATCCAAAAGGAACTTCAGTCCTCTAATTTCTTCACTAGCCTTGGAAAACTACTTAGAAAAGGAAGATTCGACACGAGCTTTTTCTTTCTCCGCCTGACTTGAGGATGCTTTTAAAACTCCCAACTCCGAAGTTAAGGCCCGTACCTGCTGCTCCAAGGTACTTTTGCTTTCCTCTAAATAGTCCATGTCAATCTGAAGACTCTTGAACTGCTCATTCCAATTGAATGCCTCTAATTGATAATCCTGCATTAACTGTTATGTGAGGGTAACCCTTTTTATCATCTCTGTGCCAATGAGATTGGCCTAAAAATAAAGAAAGGGAAATAAGAATCTTAAAGATAAAGAAAATGACAGGAGAAAGAAAAGGAAAATACCTTCAATGTATAATGCACGATATCGTTCATTAGGGTCAAGGAACTGTGGCTCTCCAACTTAGCCTTCTCAGCCGAACCAATTAAAGTCTTTAGCCACACGTCCGCTTGACCTGATTTTCTTAAAAGATTACCCTCAGCGGGGACTTCAATGATCACCTGCCTCATGGAACCACATCCACTGGAGGAACCAACTTCCACATGGTGAGAAAGTAGAGGAATAGTTTTTGAAAGAGGCACGATGGAAGTAGTAAAAACAAACAGCTTGGGGAGGAATAGGAACAGTCAGGATCGGCAAGGAAGGAATCACAGACACGTGAGTAGAATAAGAAGCCAGGGGAGTCTCATCAGAAACCGAGCCTAAGTTCTCATTGCCAAACCCACTAATAAAAAGCTGCTCAACAGAGTCGTGAGCAGCAGCGGGAACAACGTCCTCATCAAGAACTACAATTGGAGTCTCTATAGGCTCGGTAAGAGGATAAGAACTGATGGGGGATGTTTCCGCTTCATTTTCAGACACAATGCGTCTCCTGGCCTGTGGCCTTGCTATTAGGGCATCCCCATCTTCTTCTTCATCAGAGTCCCGATCAGCAATGGCTTTTCTTTTCGGTGAAGGACCCGAGATTATTTCTTGGGCCCTTTCCAAAGAGATGCGAGAAGCTAAGATCGACTCCGCAGTAACTCCTCGAATAGCAGATCATGATAAAAAGAGGAATTGAGATAAGTGCAATATAAAAAATAAATAAATAAATACAACAAATGTATGAAAGGTAAAATAAAAACTCTTACCATGAGTTTTTACTTTCCAACCGAATCGGTTAGAAAGGGTCTTCCAAGACCTACCATCCATTGATGTGGTCTTCAATAACTTATCTAACCAATCACGAAAATTGGGAACCTCGTCCACAACTCCCATGATTGCTGGAAAAAGAAAATAGAATTAGAAAAATCAATAAGTGAAAGAAAAGGTACGAGAGAGCTAAAGTACTCACGTGCAAAGTTCCACTTCTCAGGGAAGGGAATATTTTGTACACCCACTAAACCAAGGGTGGGGGCAGAAACAAACCTGGCGTACCAGCCACAGTCTTTATTATTTTCAAGGCTTACCAAAATCCTCTTGCTTCTGGCTACTAGTGTAAATACCCCATTGCGAAAGAGTCTGTGGGCGTAAAGATGAATCAAGTGCGGAAAAATGAAAGGAACCCTAGCTGTATTAGTCAGATGCCTTAAGCAGGCAACAAACCTCCATATGATTGGGCCAATTTGACCCAAGCAGACATTGAAGAAGCGACAAAACTCAAGAATGACAGGGTCAATAGCCGGTTGAAACCCTAAGGTGAAAGGGTATGTATAGACAAAAGAATACCCAGTTATGTAAGAGGTAATTCTTTAGTTTAGATTGGGAATAATAATAGGGAAATCACTACTCCAGTGACAATCTTTACGAACTAAAGGAATCAAACCTTCTATAATTTGGGTAGGATAAGGATCAGCCTGATCTAAAGAAGCAACCTGGTTTCTAAGTGATACCTTATCATTATAAAAGGATAATTCTGCAGGGACTATTTCTTCTACTAATGGTTCACGAAGAGGTTTGGAAGAATCCTTACCCCTAGAAGAGGACATTTGAGAGACAGAACCTCTAGTTCTAGAAGAGGGACCAGAAGTAGGAGAAGGAAAAGAAGAACCGTGTGCAGAAGAAGATCCTAGGTTACGGAGTCTACCTCCTCTTCTGCTCCTACTGGGGACATTGAGGAAGCTATCAACTATGGAAACCTTACTAGGGTTAGGGTTTGATGAAGACATGGTGATATGAAGAATAAGCAAACAAAGGTTTGAGAAATTGGATATTCAGAAAAATTTATGAAGTAAAGACAAAGAAGGAAGTTATATTTATACTCGAAAGCAACCGTCAAAGGAAAGGGTGTAATGATGGAAGAGTCATAATGACAACTGACACTTCATGTACATCGAAACCGTAAAAAAGCTGTAAAAAATGCCGCAGAATAGCAAAACTAATGAAAAGTTGACACGAGTCAAGAACATTAATTAGAAGTGACAGCTGGAACGTCAATCTTGCCACAACATTAATGGTGATAAAAATTCCCTCTTAAATGAAATTTCACTTCCCAAATATTCAATCGGTGAATAAATAGCAAGTGGGGGGACTATCTGTATTGGGAAAAAATAAATTTATATATAAAGATGACGTGTCATGACACGTGGATCGGTCAAAGAGTTATGATTGGCAAGAAAGTATGAGCTACAACAGATACGAGCAGAAACATGGAAAAAGGCACGAGCAGCCATTCAAAGGACTTAACACCCGTGTCTATTTAAAAGTCATTTAGATCCGAGAATCACGGAGAATGAATCAGACACTATATGAGAATGCATCTACAATATTTGATGAATATTAAATATTGAAAACATTAGATGATTATGTAACGTAGCATTTAATGTCTTTAATTGCCATAATTGCCTCATTATGATAAAGGCAAAACGCATATCTCCATAGTAACTATAAAAAGAAGATAATTAATCAATTGTAGGGACACAGAAAATCATCTGAATATACTTTGGTTTATTTGTTTTACTTGATTATATTCTGGCTATCCAAATTGCTTTCTTTTATACATTCTTGCGATTATCAGTAACTCGTGTTCTTCTAAATTATAGCTTTAGTCAAAATTCCCTTTTTTGGTTAAACATGTACATATCCCTAAAAAGTTTTCTTACTCCTCAGATTAAATGTTTAATTAGGGGTAGTTTAGTCATAATAGGTATTTTGATATAGAATTTAGTATTTTCTTAATGGGCATGTTAAAAGCAAATTGGACACTTATTGTGAACCGGAAGGAAAAAATAGAGCTCTAAATTGACATATGATCCTTTTTTCGTACTTAAATTAGGGACGTACGTTTGTGAACTTTAATCTGTGCCGTGTATTGTGACTCATCTACCACTGGAAATCCACTTACCTTAAATGGAGTTCCATGTATCAATGCCTTCCCTTTTTTTACCATTGACTGAAATTATAGTGCGAAAGTACCATTTATTCATGTTATAGTTATATATATCATCAACCACAAGGTGTTGCGATGGCACTAACTTTTCTGTGGTCAAAAAGTATTCTTAATTAATTATCTCTTAAAGCCTCATGCTACGACTATAAAATGAAAATCTTGAAGTGCATATTAAACTTATAAAGTTTTGGGAAACTTACCACATCTAACTTTGCATAAACCACATCTAACAGTGCTTATGCAAAGGCAAAAATAATGTCAAAATGTCTCTTTCCACGTGGCGGATGAATGTGGAATGAAGCATGGGGCATGCTAGCAAATGAAAGCAGCCCACGGATGTAGAGTAGCGTAGTCAAAGCAACCTCACGAGCTCAATGGGTATAAGTGACGTTGGTCCGTTGAAATTGTAATTAGCTACTGCCCTTTGCTTAGTTCTGTATGCACTTTTGTATTTTCGAAAGCTTTTCAAAATGCTAATTTAACAACAATGGTTCTACTAAAATACACAGAATCAAGCGTACAAATTGGAACGAGAAAATGTTCTTTGGTAAAATAAGAAGAGAGCACAAAGCTCTGTTTCCTCTCTTCCTACTAGCAGAATACTGAGTAGTAAATTAATGGTAGTAGGCTAGAAGCCTTTTCCCATTTTTTCCTTTTTGTATTTTGAGTAGTCACTAAAGGATAGCACTGCATCTAGAGTGTTGCAGATCTAAGATAAATAAATATATGTGTTCCTTCAATAAATGTAAATTTTAGAGACGATCACACAATTAAATACAATATCAGAGTAAGTATTAATGTTGTAGATAGAACCAATGGTGATTCAACCACTAATTATGTGTACGGTAAAATCGGAGGGACCACGCACATTTCCAAGGCTCGAGACTATGGTCGAGATTAACACTAGATGGGTTATCGACGTCCGACCTCGGGGCAGTGCAGATCAATAGATATGATGAAAAAGTGGAAAGTTCCCAAGGCATGTGACTAAAGCTGACCAAATTTATTTGGCTAGTTCAAGCTCGTACCGCGGCATTGAATAACTGTACCAACCATGTATCTTTGTAATAAATGTATTTGTACTATGTTGGATTCCCCCTCATATATATAAAGGGCCCCCTTGTCATTTTGTAGAGCATTTGAAACACAATATTGAATATACAAGAACATTCTCTTTGCTTTCTAACTCAACAGATTCTGTTGATTTCACTACTTACATTTATTGCTTATATTCATCGTGTTCTATTTATTGTTCTTCATTTATTGCTCATTATTGGTCATAAAGAGCCGCCATCAAATCTATCATAACTGTTAATCCTCCATCGACTGCCTTTAGCAAGGCATCCGACTCGACCTCGAGGCCTCGTATACGTAAGCTCGAGGCCCCCGATTTCCAACCATTCGGTTTGGTTACTATACTATCTTCAAGCTATTATCCTATCTTCTAGCCTTTCATTTAGCATCTATTGCCCAAAAACTAGTATAAAAATAGATCACATATTTTTAGAACCACAAAATCAAATCAAATTGTAATTATCATTTTCAAAGTAAACAGTTTGGCGCCCACCGTGGGGCTAAAAAGAATAATGATTATTTTCTTACTGGTTTGCTACATAACACAAGTTATCTTTAACACCTATTCTTGTCCAAGATCTTTGATTTTAGGTCAAAATGTCTAACTCATTAAAACACATAAAACAACAATCTTGAGGACCATGGAGAAAATGGTGTGGTTGTTCCAAGTGTTGGTGTACCACCACGAAACCCTGAGAATGCACCAGAACCAATGCACGTGGACGTGGTCTCGCGCAACGATCAACACGTCGAAATAGGCTCCCACACCAATAGGAGCATACACCAAGAAGATCAACAAGAAGATAAAAAAACCTCGGTTCAGGAAGAACAAGGGGTTAGCCTTCACGTCATCTTCGAAATGTTGCAAGCACAACAGCTGGCGATTGCTTAGCTACAAATCCACCAAAAAACTCCCAGCACAGTAGCACCGTAAACGACTCCCCGAGCCGAACAGGTACCAGAAAGATCAAGCAACAATGGGTCGGCAGCCGACCCCACAATTATAAAGATGCTTGAGGACCTCACAAAGAGGATCGAGTCGGGCGACAAGAAGATAGAAGCCAACGACAAGAAGGTAAAGACCTATAATTGTAAGGTCGATCAAATTCCGGGCGCCCCCCCGATCCTGAAAGGTGTAGATTCAAAGAAGTTCAGAATGCCCAAACTTTCGAACTACAATGGAACCTCGGATCCCAATGAGCACGTCACTACTTACGCTTGTGCAGGGAAGGGCAACGACCTAAAAGATGACGAGATCAAATCCATCCAACTAAAAAAGTACGAAGAGACGCTTTCAAAAAGGGCAATGATGTGGTATCACAACCTACCCCCAAAATCGATAGATTCGTTTACCATGCTGGAAGATTCCTTCATAAAGGCATATGCGGGTGCCATCAAGGTAGCTACAAGGAAATTCGACGTTTTCAAAATCAAGTAAAGGGAGAATGAGATGCTGCGAGAGTTTGTATCTCGCTTTCAAATGGAACGAATGGAATTACCACCAGTCTCCAATGACTGGGCAGTGTAGGCCGTCATTCATGGTTTGAACAAGCGAAGCTCGGTGGCTTTGAAACAGCTAAAGCAGAACTTAATTGAATATCCCATCGTGACTTGGTCGGACATCCACAACCAATACCAATCAAAGATCAGGGTCGAAGACGACCAACTAGGAGTCCCCTCGGGCTTGATATATCCTAGCAGGCTTCCGGCAAAGGAGTCAAAGCCAAACAAATAGAGGTACCAACCATACACTGAAGATAGAAGAAACGCCCCAAGACGCAACATTCCCTGAAATGACCGAAGGATAGATCCAGGCCAGAATCCTTGGGGACTTGTTAGTAGAGCTAGATTCGATAAGAGCACAGGGCCGAAATATGCACCCTACTTGTCAGAATACAACTTTAACGTCGATATTTCAGACATCGTATTCGCCATCGGTAAAATCAGAGACACCAGGTGGCCAAGGCCTATACAATCAGATCCTTTGTAAAGGAACCATAAATTAGTGTGTGAATTTCACAACACACACGTTCACAGGATCGAGGATTACCAACATATCTAGGAAGAGGAAGCCCGACAACCTTGCCCAACTTTTCCTTCGACCCGGTTTTCATCCCAAGAAAGGTTTTACCGGCAAGGTTTTTAACGAGGCAGCATCTATATGCTACCTAAGGATGGCTCAACAAGTACTCGAGGCTTCTCTTCAATAAACATAGAATACTTGGAGGCATCCTCCCGGAAGGTCACCTCCTCGGAGAAGCCAAGCTGTGCTGAACGGGATCTCGATAGAAAAATGATGTACCTAACCAAACGGTCGAACGAATCGTGTCTGTATAGAATAACCGAGCCATTGGTAACAAAAACATGTATACTTGTACCAAGAAATCAAAGAATACTTTCCCCTCCATCAAAACATTTTGCATTTCAAAGAAGCTCGGTAATTTTTAAAAAATGGCTCCAGAGCCAAAAATATCCCGAAAACTTGGGGACTGGCATAAAAAACTCGTGGCTGTATGACCTCCGAATTGGAAGATTAGAACTCGTGAGCCCTCAATGAGGCAACATTAAGTTTACAAAATAGCTCTAGAGCCAAAAAAAACATCTCGAACATTTGGGGACCGGCATCCCGAACACTTGGGGACCGGCATCCCGAACACTTGGGGAATGGCGTCAAAAAACCTTCAATGTCTTGGGGTTTAACACCATCCACCACCTCATCAACTTATCAAAGAGCTAAGGCCATAAGACCCCATGTGGGCAGCCTCAGCCTCGTAAGACCTATATAAGGCAAAAACAATATCTGTAAGACCTCAAGCAAGGCATTAACCATACTTGTACCAAGTAACCAAAACTGTAAGACCTCAAGCAAGGCATGAACTATACTTGTACCAAGTAACCAAAACTGTAAGACCTCAAGAAAGGCATGAACTATACTTGTACCAGGTAACAAAAATTGTAAGACCTCAAGCAAGACATGAACTATACTTGTACCAAGTAACCAAAACTATAAGACCTCAAGCAAGGCATGAACTATACTTGTCCCAAGTAACAAAAACAATAAGACCTCAAGTAAGGCATGTTAAAGTTTGTAAAACCTTACAAAAGGCATAAACCCGATCGTAAAGTTAAGACTATATCTCGAACTTATAAGACCCCTAAAAGGCATACCCTTGATATAGATGCCGAAAACTACTTCACTCGGTGACTAAAAGGCTCCGGCCAAACACAGTGACTACAGTCGCAAAGCTATACCTGCCAAACTAACGCGACTCAGGGACGCTTGACTGTCTATATAAAATTATAGGCCTTTAATTACTTCGAAAATACTTTGAAAAGAACCGGTTAAACATGTTACCCTCGACTTAGGCAAAGAGATTTGACCATGTCATCTCCAAATTATAAGTTTGGAAACACTCAGCCATCGAGTAAAACCTCCCGAGGTGCTCGTTCATCACCATGTAACGACTCACAATCGAGGTTATTATCAAATCATCGAAGAGTCAGGCAACCAAAATTTCAAAAAGTCCTTAACAAGGGAAAAATAAAGCCTAGTAGATGTCATACCGACCAAACGTGTAAGAGCCATGCCTCCAGCCCATATAAAAGGTCGTACCAACCTAAAGCGTAAGAGAAATAGCTACCAGCACATATAAAAGGTCGTACCGACCTAAAGCGTAAGAGCCACTTCCGCCAACCCATATAAAAGGTCGTACCGACCAAATGCGTAAGAGCCTAAGGGCTAGCCATAAATTCAAAACCATAAGGGTCAATAAGCTCGAGTCAAAACCCGACTTGAAGACTGGACCCAAAAAAATTAATTGAATATGCCTAAGAGCAAATACATAAGAGATTAAATGCCGACTTATACTAAAAGGTCATATTGACCTAGCGCGTAAGAGCCTACAGGCCAACTTAACGAGCCCCAGGTCCGTACTATAAACCTAAGGGATCTTTAATTCGAAGACCAGTTCATCTGGCTAGTAACTGACAAACATCAAAGCAAAGGGAAGCGCATGAAAAATAAAATCGCAAGGCTTCCTCTTATATATATATATGTGAGAAAAATACAAAGCTCCATTTACAATGTTCTTCAAAAAGCACTATGCACAAAATCAGAAAAGAAAGGCCTAATCTATGTCCCCCTCGGGGACTATGGACCGTCAGTCCCTTTCTCTCTATCTTCAGTGACATACAAAAGGAACTTGGCATCATGTTCATTTGCCTTTGCCTTCTTTATCTCTTCCGAAAGATCAAAGCCCCTAGCGTGGATCTCCTCGAGGCTTTCCTTTCGAGATTTGCACCGAGCATACTCCTTGCTTCTGCCCTAACGGTCAAGAGCCCCTCTTAGTTTAGCTCGAGCATTGGCAACGTCCTTTAAATAGACGGCCACTTTCTTGTCAGCCTTAGGTTGGACCGCTTCGACTTCAACTGAGGCATCCACCACTTCGTCCTTCATCTTCAGAAGCTCAAACTCGAGCCTTGTAAATATGTCCGTTCGGACCAAGTTGTTTTTACGAACGCTACAAAGTTGTACTTCGAGGGTAGAAGCCTTAGCCAAAGCATCCTTCTTAGCCACAACCTAGGCGTCCACCTGAGCCTGCAGTCGCACTTGGCCTGACGAACTTCGCTCCAAAGGCATTTTAGGTCCTCCGTCTTTTTCTGAAACTGAAGTAAATGAAACATTAGCCTCCAAAGATAGAAGAAGAAACACGCACTCCCGTGGAACAAAAATTACCTGCTTCTCCATATCGCTTTCTTAATTCGGGCTTCGACTCGCCTCACACAGCAAGTGTGCCAACACGTCTTCCCTTTCATCGCAAAGAAGCTTGAGGGATTTCTCCATATCTATGTCTTTTCGCAGCCTAGCTTCACAACGAAGCAACTCAAACTTGAGCTTGTTAAAAGCCTATGAAGGAGAAACTCGATAAGAGAGCAAAAGTTGCAAAAACTATAAAACCGATATGATCAGCCAAAACTCACCACAGGGTAAATCCGCTGAGCTACCTCAAAAGTCGAGTGCATATCTACTAGTCTGGCTCCCTCAACCCCAGTAGAATCGATTCCTGTTGGAATACATTCTCTCGGTACATGCGGCCGCTAGCTTTGAACATCCCTCAAAGTACCTTCGATGGGAGAAGAAGTCGGCGATAGAGAAGCCTCATTCCCCGAAGTACGGTTGACGAGAAAAGAAGATAGAAGCGGAGGAGGAACTGTTTTTCTAAATTCAGAGATCTCGGGCACAACAAGCTCAGTCGATACATCCTCTTCGAGCCCCCGGCCTGGAATCATCTTGCTATAAGCATCGTCGCCCTGTGAAGGCCCTTTTTGCTTATTATTATTATTCCTCAACCCCGAAGCTGGAGATTCTTCTCCCTCTTTGAGAGGGCACGATATCGCCTTAAAGAACTCCCTTATGCCTATAATTACAGAGAGTGTACGCGTGAAAAGAAAGCGCATTTAAAAAAAGGAGCAAATCACATAACACATACTGTGGTGTTTCGCCTCCCATCAACCTTTAGACAAGCCTCGCCACTTATGTTGATTGTAAGTCGAGTGGGCTGCCAATTTCCAAGCCCAATCCGTCAAATCGAGGACCTTGTATGGAATCTAGGGAATCACTGCAGAAAGGGAAAGAAAGGTGCATTTACAGAGCCTGCCTCCGCCATAAATAATAGAATAAAGGCACAAATGTACCACTTATGTGTAAAATTCCATTCCTAGGGAAATGGCAGAAACTCAGTAGGGGTAATGTCTACAGTCCATACTCGGACGAATTGGCTCATCCATCCTCGATCCCCACCTTCTTCATCATCGACAACAAAGGGCCTAGGTAATGAGCATCGAAGGGTTAGCAGGCCTCGATGGTAAATACAACTTGATAAGATGACTAAGGGTGAACTCAAGCCCTACTTCCTCCACAAAAAATCTCATCATCAACACTATCCTCCAAAATGATGGATGAACCTGTGCCACGATAGACCGATACTTTTGACAGAAGTCGAGTACAACCCTATCAAGGGGACCCAGCGTAAAGGGGTACACGTACACGTTCAAAAACCTATCGGCACGATCCATGATGCTCTGTTATGGGGAAGGTACCTATAGTACTGTCTTTTTACCCCATCCACAATCTTTCCTCATTGACTCAAGGCAACCCTTTCCTATTAAAGAAATAAACTTCGAGGCACACTCCCAATGATCCTGAACATACGGATGTTTTTCTGACGAAAAGTCCCCTTTTGAAGCAAAATATCCCGAGGTGGGCTGGCATCAGTGGTGCACCACCAACCAGGTGGGGACCAGAGGCGAAACTTCCTTCTCCTTACCGAACAGATCCTGACATAGCATCCATAACTACGGTAAAATCAGAGAGTTGGAGCGGGAATTTGAGCGAGGGCTTTAAAATTAAAAATGGTGAAGGACCTAACGCGGGAAAGAATAACTCTATGAAAGAGTATAGTTACTTAGAATAGCGAGATCCTCAAAGGAGGGAAGACAAACCTATATATATAGAGAAAGCGGTGACTATCCGCCTACCCCAAAGGCCAATTAAAAATAGTGACTAAGCCATTATCACTTTGGGAAGATGTACCGTTACGATCTCCTCGGTTGTTTCATCACCATGTCATATAATTAATACTTCCATACAATATTTCGGGGATCAAAAACCCCCACATCAACAAGCCTTGAGCTGATACCTGATCTCGAGGATCTCTATAAAAAAGAAGATAGGATCTAAGGTGTCCTTGACATCATTACAAGTCTGGATATGATATCCGATATCGGGGATCTCTATAAAAAAGAAGATAGGCTCTAAGGAGCCATTTATATCATTACAAGTCTCGAGATAGTACCCAATCTCAAGGATCTCTATAAAAAAGAAGATAGGTTCTAAGGAGCCATTAATATCATTACAAGCCTCGAGATGGTACCCAATCTCGAGGACCTCTGTCAAGAAGAAAATAGGCTCTAAGGAGCCATTGATATCATTCAAGCCTCGAGATTGTACCCGATCTCGAGGATCTCTATCAAAAAGAAGATAGGCTATGATGAGTCATTGATATCATTACAAGCCTTGAGATGGTACATGATCTCGAGGACCTCAGTCAAGAAGAAGATAGGCTCTAAGGAGGCATTGATATCATTACCAGCCTCGAGATAGTACTCAATCTTGAGGACCTCTGTTAAGAAGAAGATAGGCTCTAAGGAGCCACTAATATCATTACAAGCCTCAAGATGGTACCCGATCTCGAGGACCTCTGTCAAAAAGAATATAACCCGATCTCGAGGACCTCTGTCAAGAATAAGATAGACTCTAAGGAGCCATTGATATCATTATAAGCCTCAAGATGGTACCCGATCTCGAGGACCTCTGCCAAAAAGAAGATAAGCTCTAAAAACCTACTCATATGGGCTTGACCTCGAGGTGGTACCCTACCTTGAGGATTTCTGCTATTGCAAGTGTGGGTCATTTACCTGATCCTCCGACCCTCGAGCTACCTGAGCCTGAGCCAGTTTTTGCACGAAAACTACTAATAAGGCCTTAGGTCTATTTCTCGCCTTCGGGTTGAGTTAAACGTCCTATCGGTTACTTTAATCCAGGGGCTATCCGAATCCACGCGAACCCTCATTCAGGATCTATCTGTAATGCCTTAAGGCTATCTTCGCTCTAAGTTCAAAACGAGTTTCCAGGTCATCCGAGCTTGAGCAAACTCTCACTTCGGGAATGCTTTCCAAAGCCTAAAGTCTATCTTTATTCTCAGACGTCCGAGCAAGTTCCCCTTCAAGGACTATCACTAGGGCCTAAAAGGCTAACTTTCATTCTAAAAATTCGAAGCCCTATTCTCACTCAACCCGAAGTTGGGGGCCCCGGTGGACCGAGCTTATCAATCCAATTTGGTATTATTCTGAGGAATGGCAAAGGGTTCCACATGATATCGTATTAATCAATCAGGAATCAGGGAAATACCTACACCCAGGCTCGGTATTTGGACCGATCGGTAGAGTCATGCACTCAGATTCTTTACAAACACAATAAAGGGAAATATAATATAAATTAGAGATAAATTGCAGAAACATCTTTGTATTCATAAATGATGATTACAAAAAGCCCATCAAAGGACCTTACACATGATTACAAAAGCCTACAGAGGGTCCTTCCACAGAAACAAAGAAGCAAAAGTAACAGCTAAAAGTCTAATATACTCTCGGGGGTACATCCTCAGGAGAAATGCCTTAGAGAATCATTTCTTCGGGGCTTCATCTCAGCCTTCCCAATGGAGTATTCAAGGACGAGGAAGAAGCAGTAAAAGATGAAGAAGAAGCAGAAAAAGATGAAGAAGTGGCTGGGTGAAAAATTTAGCGAGTATGGGTCTCGCCACCGCCACTATTGTGAAGCCACTTCTTGAGACGTTGCACCAGTACGATATGCAATAGTTAGTAGATAGCACCACCTAACTCCACGGAAAGCAAATGGAGTGAAGCGCCGCACTGGGTAGTTAAGAGAGATGAGTAGAAGTTCATAGTCTGCATATCCTTTAATGCGAAAATAATTTGAGATTTCTCTCATTATTTCGGTCCAACAACAACAACAACAACAAACTAGTGCAATCCCAATCAGTAGGGGGAAGATCTGGGAATGGTCCACGGCATAACTGATGGGAGCACTGCCGTATGACCTTATGGCTACGGACTTAAAACATGGGAAATTTGGATGAGGATGAAGAGAAGAAAGGGGTAAAAGGATGTGGACGAGTGTTTGAATGAAGTTTTGGTTCAAGAAAGCTCCCATTTATAAAAGGATGGCAGCGTAACCGACGGCGCAATCAATGTCTTTGAAAAACGTACCGATCGGTGTAATCAATGAGTTTTGGGAAACAGATCGGCGGTGATATTGTC
Source organism: Nicotiana glauca (assembly GCA_026770625.1). Lineage (NCBI taxonomy): Eukaryota > Viridiplantae > Streptophyta > Magnoliopsida > Solanales > Solanaceae > Nicotiana > Nicotiana glauca. Next base: position 26,550 of record MU700084.1, read on the forward strand.
GCTTTGGAGAAGATAAACCGACGGTACATGGAATGATTCTAGAAATATAAACTGATGGGATGACTCAGTTATCACAAAGGCTTAAGTTATAAGCATGACATCATCAAGGACGTTCGAGGAGATGGATATCGAAGTCTTTTCTTATCGTTTGACTCTAAGAAACGCGGGGAATATCTGTATATGGTAAAATCGGAGGTACCAATTTTTGGTCATTTAGATGCTTCATGAGCACGTTTCCAAGGCTCGAGACTATTGTCGAGATTAACACCCGATGGGTTATCGATGTCCGACCTCGGGATAGTGCAGATTGATAGATATGGTGAAAAAATGGGAAGTTTCCAAGGCATGTGACTAAAGCTGACCAAGTCCATTTGGCTAGTTCAAACCCGTACCGTGGCATTGAATAGCTGTACCAATCATGTATCATTGTAATAAATGCATTTGTACTATATTGGGATTCCCCCTCATATATAAACAAGACTCTTGTCATTTTGTAGAGCATCTGAAACACAATATTGAATATACAAAAACATTCTCTCTGCTTTCTAACTTAACACATTCTCTTGATTTCACTACTTACATTTATTGCTTATATTCACCATGTTCTATTTATTGTTCTTCATTTATTGCTCATTATTGGTCATAAGGAGCCACCATAAAATCTATCATAACTGTTAATCCTCCATCGACTGCCTTTAGCAAGGCATCTGACTCGACCTCGAGGCCCCGTATATGCAAGCTCTAGGCCCCAAATTTCCAACCATTCGGTTTGGTTACTACACTATCTTCAAGCTATTGTCCTGTCTTCTAGTCTTTCACTTATCATCTATTGCCTAACAACTAGCATAAAAATAAATCACATATTTTTAGAACCACAAAATCAAATCTAATTTTAATTACCATTTTCAAGGTACACAAATTATTACGTAAATAAGAGACCAAGAAGGAAGAAAATAAGTTGATTTAGAGGGTTTACAAACATTAAATAGTAGGATTGTGTACGGGTAAAATGGGGCGACGTTACCCCCAATTCCCGAATAAAGAGACGAGAGGGAAGCACGGTACAATACAACTTTAAGCGAAGCCAAAAGGCCCCTCGAGTCAGAGCTCGGGAGGGATGAATGATGCATCTGGAATCAGGCACGGTTAAACAAGAATTTGGTCTGAGTATAGTTTTGAGACCACAGGAAAGAGTAAATGGTTGGGCATGACAAGTAAGGAGCCGTAATATTCACACTCAACCGGATATTATAGCACGAATCCTATCTGATATCAACTAAGGATCGACATTTACTGATAATAAAAGATTTTTACCTTATTTAGACTTGTACTAATATTGAAATTCCCCTACTATATAAAGGGAGAATTTCTTTATACACACTATTAACACGCATACCAAAGCAATAAAAGTGTTCTTCAGTTACTTGCTTCTTTAATTGCATCCGTGCCCATATCGGGGGTTCGGTCGAGGCCGATGTTCAGTGTTCAACATTAAGACCAGGCTTGATTGTTCCATTACAATTAGTTTGATTGTTCATTAGTTCTCTAATCTAATTATTTGTTGTTCTCAGATCAATTGTATTGAATTAAATTACATATCCTTTAAACCGTGTACAAATTTAATTGTTACTCATTTTTAAGGGTAAACAATTTAGCACCGACCATGGGGCAAAGGATAATAGTGGAGATTATTTACGAATCTCCATAACACACCCTATTTTACACTTGTTCTTTGAAGTTTCATTTGAGGTCAACCTAAGGATGTCAAATTCTCAGTCTGCTGACTTGAATGCTGACGCCGATTTAGGCTACCAGGTGAATACAACAACGTGGTAGACATGCCCCTGTTGATCCCAATAGTGTACCAGTCATCGACCCGTTCAAAGTTAACTCACAAGTTTCCATCAATGCCAATCTACCAGCCGACCTAAAAAATAGCATTTGCCAGGCACCCTGACCATCGGCTCGAGAAGTGCCCAAAGGTGAAGGTGATGTGATTAGCTTGAGGTTGATTTTCAAAATGTTACAAGCTCATAAAGTGGCAATAGCACTGTTGTAGACCCAGAGTTACGTCTCTACAAGGATCGAGCCCGAGCAGATCAGGGAAAATGCTTGAATGGATGAACAAGTTGCCATGGAACCAGGTGAATCCGGGATCGGGGAAACGTCTGAGGTATGAAGATGCTCAAAGCATTGAAAAAATGGGTGGAGTCCGGCGAGAAAATAGTAGAGGCTAACGGAAAGATGGTGGAAACTTATAACTCCGGGATCGATCAGATCACAGGAGCACCCATGATATTGAAGGGCCCAGACTCGAATGCCCGACATCCAGAAGTATAATAGGATCACAGATTGAAATGAACATGTAATCTCCTATCCATATGAAATAAAGGGAAATGACATGGAAGACGACAAGATCGAGTCGGTGTTGTTGAAAACATTTGGGGAAAAAACTTGCATCCTAATTCTATTGATTCGTTTGCTATGCTTGCAAATGCTTTCATAAAAGCCTATGCTGGCGCCATCAAGGTCGAGATGAGAAAGTCGAACCTTTTCAAAGTCAATTAAAGGGATAACGAGATGCATAGGGAGTCTGTATCAACGTTGTAGATAGAACGGGTGGACCTTCCCCTGGTCGCTGATGATTAGGCCGTTCAGGCATTTACTCAATAGCTCAACCCTAAAAGCTTCGTGGCTTCTCAAAAGTATAAGCAGAACTTGGTGGGGAACCCGACGGTCACCTGGGCCGACATACATAACATGTATCAATCGAAGATCAAAATCGAGGATGACCAATTGGGTGCCCCCTCAGGATCAGTCTACTCCTAACAAAGCAAATGACAGGTTTAAGAGAAGCATTGACCAAAAGCCAAGGCCGGTCCACGATCCATACGAACCGTGCAGTGCGGATCGGAGGGGAAATGGATCAGGTCATCACTCGATGAGAAACGACAAGAGAAACGATCAAGGGCCGAGCAATCGAGGCCTGATGAGAAAAATCGGTTTGATAGGTCATTTAGAGCTAGAAAAGCACCATGATTATTAAAGTAAAATTTTAAAGTAGACGCTACAGGTATGGTGTCAGCCGTAGGATGTATCAAGGAAACCAAATGGTCTAGAGCACTTCAATCCGATCTCGACTAGAGGGATCACATCTTGGTATGAAAGTACCATGGTACTCACGGTCATAGGACTAGAGATTGTCGACAGCTAAGGGAAAAAGTAGCTCAGTTTTTCAACAATGGGCACCTTTGAGAATTTATGAGTGAACGTGCCAAAAATCATTTTAGAAACAAGGATGCCAACAAAGAGGTCGAACAAGAAAAGCCCTAGAATTTGATTAACATGATCATCGGGGGAGTGAATGCCCCCATGGGCCGATGATAAAATGCACCAATATTTCCATAACATGGGAAAAACACACCTGGGACTATGTCCCAGAAGGGGCCATCTTGTTCAGCAACGAAGGCGTCGAGGACATCATCCAACCTCATAACGATGCACTTGTAATATTTATACTTATCAATAAATCTTAAGTTAAACATGTATTGATTGATTCAAGTATCTCATCCAGTATCATCCGATGAAGGGTTGTAAAACAACTTGGATTGTTGGGCCAGATCATACCGGCGGTTCGAGTGTTGAATAGATTCAACATGGTTTGCAAGACAATGATGGGTGAGATAACTTTACCGGTAAAATTGCCCGGACCATCCAAGAAATGAATTTCTACGTGATCCATGGGGATATGAGGTACAACGCCTTATTTGGAAGGACATGGGTTCACTGCATAAGAGCGATGCCTTCAACCTTACACCATGCACTGAAATTTCCCACTATGGGAGGGATAAAAATAGTTTACAGGGAACCACTAGCCGCAAAGGAAATGTTCGATGTCGATGAAGTAGCTCTGGTGCGAGCGGTTTTGACACCAAAAACTAGGGAAACTTACCAAAGAAAATGAAACCAAAAAGCAATCAACGATCTTGACCTCAACCATGCCGGGAAAACAGGAGGAGCGCGTAGCGGTTGAAGAGGATGAATACGTCATTTCGAGATCTTTCATAGAACCCGATGACATTGATGCCACTAAATCAACAATTGAGGAATTTGAACAGGTTATATTGATCAAGCACCTACTGAATCGAAAGGTATAGCTGGGCACATGACTAACTCCCGATACAGCGCCCCCGACAAAATGGACGTTAGCGCCATTGAATAATACTAGTATGTAAGGCTAAAAGTCCTCTTTCAAAATAGAATGCCTATGTAAGCAGAGATAACACATAGAAACAGCAAGTCACAATCAATAATATCCAAATAACCAATTGAAATATAGCAATTTTTAAAGTAAGAAAATAGTGTGTGTATATATATATATATATATATATATATATATATATATATATTTGGTTGGGAGATCACTAGTACCGATATTACCACCGTCTTTATTAGCACGGAGTCCGATCACGCCCGATCGGCTAGGCTATCTCCCCACGGACGATGTGGTTTGACATTGTGATGCGAAAGAAAGTTGTCACAAGAGTAGTACCACCATGTGCGCAACATGGAGTCTAATCTCCACTCGATCAGCTAGGCCGCCTTCCCACATATGCCGTATAGGTTGGCTTTTTCTTTTCCAATTCACATGTATTAGTTTCATCCCACTTTGGGGGAATAGTCACAACTTAACCAATATTTCAATTTCATCCCAAATCACACTCCACTCCTACACCGGCACGTGAGTTTCAGGTGTGGGCCTTATGACCCACCCTTCCTCGGTCTAGCTATTGATACTCCCAAAAAAACATTTTTGATTCAATTTAATATTGCACACAAGTGTAGAATAAATATAGGTATACAAATATAGCATAAATACAACCATTCTTACCTCAACACTTTTCGCATTTTAGAGTTCTTATTATTTTTCTCAATCTCTCCCGATAATAGTATCTCTTTGGCCTTTGGGCCTTTCACAAGGTTCATCTTCTTCATTTCCGAGGATCGCCACCGAATATTTCGGAAATCATATATTTTCAAGTTCAATAGTAATAGAATCGTCAAACACAAGGGATTCTTCCCAAAAAAGAGGGATATGCCAATCAACAATTGAAATACACATTGAAGTTATAAGCAAACAATTACCTCAATTACCCTTGAATTACCTCTTTTTCCAACATAACAAATGCATAATTTTTAGCATCGTAATGTGTAAGAACTCAAATTACATTGAATGTATTTATAAGGCAAAGCATTATCCACAACAACCACTTAGGGGCATAATTCGAGTACAAGAACTTTAGGCCATTCTATTTTTTTTTTGAAGTTAGTTCATAACAATTGGGCCAAGGCTTATTTCATAATTGTTTCACATTTCCTCATTTGATTCATTTCTATACATCTTTACAGGTTATCAATAAGTATACATGTTCAATCAAGGCATTTATTACACATAGAGCAACTAGGAGCGTTAAACATATCGATTTCTTCTCACCCAATTAATATGCTAATCTTCTTTTAAAAAGTGACTCAAGGATATATCATTTTGGTAGACAAACCACACTTAACTTACAAAGACAATATGGAATTCACTTTCGAGAGAGAAAGTTTAGACTACATACCTCGATTGAGCTTTCCTTAAGTCCTACTATACTCCGAGACTCTTAGCGACGTTAATGTTTTAGGAACACAACAAATTGAACCACATATTAGAGAAGTGATCATAGTTCTAGCTCATTTGAGCCTATTCTCAAATGCTAAGTGTGAATTATGCTTTTAAAAACCATTTTGTGAAAGATCCGATCATCCCTCATCCCATCTTTTGCTCAAGACCTCACAAAATACATTAAGAACTTATGCATGCAAGATATCCACTCCCATCCCCATGGATTATCCTTCTAATGGTCTATATTACTTATATCTAGTAATTAAGAGCTTGGGTTATAGAACCTTACCTCTAAGGAAGAAGACCTAGGTGCCTTTCTTGACAAATCTTCAAGGTCTAAGCAAGATCTTAGGAGAAATGTTGATGAAGAAACACTTCTACCTCTAGGACCCCCCCCCCCTCTCTCTCTCTCTCTCTCTCTCTCTCTATCTATCTATCTCTCTCTCTCTCTCTAAATGTATTAGAAAATAGGCCAAAAATGAAGGGTAGCATATAATATATCGACATGGGGTCGGGTAAGAAAATTAGAATTCTGGAGCCCCGGAATAGATCTGGGATCGCATAATGGACATGCGGTCCGCAAAATAGACCGCAAAATTGGTCCCAAAAACTGAACACATTGCCTGGGTATGCGACAAGAATGAGGTCCGCACACCTGTTCTGCGGTCGCATAATATACTGCAGAACTGTTCCTTGCATAAATCCCAAGGGGTTGATGCAATGACTATGTGGCCCGTATATCGAGTATGTGATCGTATAATTAGCCGCATTGACCAACACACTGCTTCACTCTGCGGCGACTTTGCGGTCCGCATAGCTGTTATGCAACCGCATAATGGAGTGCAGAAACGTGCTTTTCTGAAAACATTTTTCCTTAACTTTTTAATGCATAGATCAACCCAAACGGTCCGAACCCGGTGAGCTAATTGGTACTACGAGATCTCAGGTTTTTGAGCAAAATTTTCACGGGGCCTTACGTAATCTCATATATGAAATATTAGAAGTAGGACATCCTGGAAGACAGTGAGCTAGAGCTTAGCATGCTTAATTCTTGAGGGTTTGTGCAAGATTGATGATTAAGAGGCTAGGTTCCTCTTTCTATCTCTAAAATAGTCCCAAATGAAGCCCCAAAGCTTATTTATCAAAGTGGGGCCAGATATGAAAATTTCCAAAAATGACCTCCGAAGTCAAATATGTGGTGCAATTATGCTATAGCATAATCAAAATGTGGGCAGCATTCTTGCAGCATAATCATTATGTGATAGCATAATTGACAGCATAATCAATTATGCTACAACATAATCAACATGCGACAACATAATGTTTTGCCCGACACTACTTCACTATGCGACGCATATGCGGTCCGCATGGTCATTTTGCGATTGCAAAATTGGTCGCAAATCTAGCCTTTGGTAATTTGATCATAAATTTGTGTAGGAATTTGCAATGACGAACGGTTTGAAGCGTTGGAAACTAAACTCAAAGACCTTTCATTTGATAGGTTGTTCATCACATAAGACCTTATATATATATATATATATATATATATATGCTCATTCAAAGTGGGGACTTGTGCAAACTCATTTGGAATTTTAGCCAGTTAAGGAATTTTCTAACGTGAATTAGACTTAGGCCTCCCATTAGACCCCACATTACTTAGTATCTGACTTATATACTTATTTACCAAATCCAATTAATTCCTCTTATGTTAATAGTACATAAAATATTATAATTAGCCTACATGGTGTCACGAAATCCTAATTTACTTGGCAAAATTTTTCGGGGCCTTACAGAGGCATCTTGCTAAAGGACCACCAAAAATTTTTCGATAGAGATTGCCCTGCTTTAAACAGTACCGAGCAGCTTTTTTGCGAAGCACGTGAGCCTTTTTCTTATCTTCAGGGACGGTTTTGTACTACAAAAAAATGACAATCTCGTTTCTCCAATCCCAAGTTAAATTATTGAAATTTATCTCATTTATATCTTGATCGAGAACTGAATGAAACAGATGTATGACAGAGGCATTTTCATCATTTGTTACTTCTGCCACAGATGCAAGATTAGCTAAGGCATCTGCCTCAACATTTTCTTCCCGTGGGATCTGCAAAACTTTCTAGTTTTGGAACTGCCTAGCCAGATCTCGCGCCTTTTTCAGGTATTGCTGCATTCTTGCCTCCATGCTGTATAAGTCCCAAGCATCTGGTTGACTACGAGCCGTGAATCGCTTTTGATTACAACTTGTTCTATGCCAAGTTCACGTTCCAGTTCTAAACCTACAATCACGGCTTCATACTCTGCGTCATTCTTAGTTACAGGATGAACATTTTATAGCTTGCCGTAAGGTTTCACCCGTAGGTGGTACTAAAACAATTCCTAGACCTGCCCCTTTTACATTCGATGAGCGATCAACAAATAAGGTCCAGGTTCCTAGATTAGATCCATTGAACACTTGTAGCTCTTTTTCTGCTTCTAGTTGCATCCCTTGACTAAAATCGACCAAAAAGTCTGCTAACACCTGTGATTTTATTACAGTTCTAGGTTGATATGTGATGTCATATTTACTCAATTCTATGGCTCACTTGGCTAACCTACCCAATAGTTCTTGTTTGTGTAGTATATTACGTAAGGGATAAGCAGTTACGACAGAGATAGGATGACATTGAAAATAAGGCCTTAATTTTCTAGATGCCATGATTAATGCAAGTGCAGGCTTTCCTAGTTAAGAATACCGTGTCTCTGAATCTAGTAGCAATTTACTAACATAATAACTTGAAGACTATTTACCTTCATCTTCACGAACCAAAACAATACTTACCGCTACTTCTAAAACAACTAAATAAATAAGAAACCTTTCCCCATTTTTTGGTTTTGCGAGAAACGGTAGATTTGATAGGTATGCCTTCAAATTTTTGAGTGCTAGTTGACACTCCTCAGACCATTCAAACTGGTCTTGCTTTTTAAGAGCTGAAAAGAATTTAAAGCATTTTTCTGATGACTTAGAAATAAATCTCCCCAAGGTTGCAATTCTTCCCATTAGTCTCTGCACTTCCTTCTTATTTGTAAGCATGTCAGGAATTTATTAATGGCTTTAATCTGCGTTGGACTTACTTCAATACAACGGTTAGAAACTAGAAAACCTAAAAAACTTACCTGATGAGATGCCAAATGCATATTTCTCGGGATTTAACTTCATATTAAACTTTCGTAAGATTTGAAATATATCAGACAAATGTGGTATATGGTACCCCGATTGTTAAGATCTGACAAGCATATCATCTATGTAGACTTCCATAGTTTTTTCTAGATGTTCGTGAAACATCTTGGTCACCAACCTTTGATACATGGCACCAGCATTTTTAAGGCCGAAGGGCATTACTTTGTAATAATAAGTCCCCTTGTCTGTTATAAATGAAGTTTTTTTCTCATCTAGGGGATCCATTTTGATATGATTACACCCTGAATATGCATCTAAAAAGCTTAACAATTCATGTCCTGCAATAGCATCAATCAGTTGATCTATATGTGGTAACGGAAAAGAATCTTTAGGATAAGATTTTTTAAGGTCGGTTAGTCTAAACAAACTCGCCATTTTCCTTTTTTTTTGGGTACGACTACAGTATTAGCTAACCAATTATTATACTTTACCTCGCGAATAAAGCCTATTTTTAAAAGTTTTTGGACCTCATCTTAAATCACCTAATTTTTGAAAGACCCCTGCTTCCTCTTCTTTTGTTTGATAGGTGGATATGATGGATCTTTATTTAACTTGTGAGTCATTACCTCCAGGGGTATCCTTGTTATATCAGAATGGGACCAGGCAAAGTAATCCATGTTATTTTTCAAAAATTCAATTAACTTACCTTTCATTTCTCGGCTTAAGTTAGGCCCATGTAGCTTTCCTCTCAGGCTTTTATACGAATAGTTCTACAGCCTCCAATTCTTCAGTCGTTATTTTGATATTTTTATTTTCTTCTTGTTCGTGGATGAAGTCAAGTCGTGAGTCTACATCTGTTTGCCCATCTCTAGTTAAGGTTTGTGGTGTAGCATCCTTCACTGGGTTCTGTAATTGCTATTTTTCTTCATTTTTTGTACTTGAATTTGCCATAGAGTTGATGGTCCTAGGTGTTTGTTCATCACCACAGATTTGACGGATTCTCCATTGTGATGGGAATTTGATGAATTGATGTAAAGTAGATGGCACAATGTCCATTTCGTGAATCCATGGTCTCCTGAGAATCATATTGTAAGACATATCCATCTTTACCACCTGAAATTTCATATCTTTGATAACTCCTTCTACGAATGTTGTAAGTGTTACTTCTCCTTTTGCTACGATGCTCGAATTATCAAAGCTAGATAAGGTATTGCCATTGGGTACTAGCTTATCTTCAGCTTGCATCTCGCTTAATACCCTTGGCAAAATGATGTTCACGGAGCTACTTGGGTCAATCAAAACTCACTTTACGTTACTATCATGTACAAGTAGAGATATTACCAGTGTATTATTGTGTGGAGTTGATACGCTGTCCACATCTGCATCATCAAATATAATTCTTTCTTCCTCCAAAACATGTCGAACCCGTTTCTCATGTGTAACTGTAACTTTAGAAATTTTCTTGGCTACCGTATATGTCACACCGTAAATTTCTTCGCCCCCGCTTATAACGTTAACAGTCCTTTTTGGAGAAGGAGGTTTAGGGGATCCTACCAGTTCTTCATGTACGCTTGCTTAACTTTTTCACTAAATAGTTCGGTAAGATACCCTTGCTTCAGTAAATGGTCTACTTCACCTAGTAGCAATCTACAATCTGCCGATTTATGACCATGATCATTGTGAAACTCACACCAGTGATCAGGGTTATGTCTATTTGGATTTGATCTTATTTATTTTGGCCACCGCACCTTATCACCCATATTTCTTAATACCGCTACTAATTCTGAAGTGCTTACATAGAAATTGTAACCACCAATCATCGCCTTAGATCTTCTATCATCACCGCATATCTCCCATGTGTCATGGTAGGACCTCTCTTTTCTAAACCTTAAGGATGAACCTGATTCTCTATCCTTCGACCTACGATCGTACCTTGAGTTATCCCGTTTAGATCCTGAGTCTTTTCTTGCTGGTCCTATGTAAGGCTCGTATCTATTTTTCCCAGATCTTTTTTCAGTTTCAGCACGCCTTGAACTTAACCTCTCATCCTTTTGAAGGTATGTAATAGTATCTTTCTCTATCCGCAACTTCGTGCTGTATCGGTTGTAAACGTCTTTCCAAGTTGTTGCTGGAAATTCTCGTAGGCTTTCCTTGAGTCGTCTCGTGGCCTTCGAACTTTTCTCATTTAGATTGCTGGTAAATGTTATAGCTTCCCAGTTATCAGGTACAGGTGGCAACATCATTCTTTCACGCTGGAATCTGTCTACAAATTCTCTGAGCAACTCTGAATCACCTTGCTTTATTTTGAAAATATCTTTCATTTTTTTTCCGACTTTTTGAGCTCCCTAATGTGCTTTGATAAATGAATCTTCAAGATCAGTAAAAGAATTTATAAAATTTTCGGGAAAGAGAGAATACCATGTTAAATCTCTCTTAGTGAGTGTTTTACCGAATTGTTTGACTAATACTGATTTAATTTCCTATTTGGTCAAGTCATTGTCATTTACACTAGTTATGAATATAGCCACGTGGTTTTGTGGATCAGTTATTCCATTTTATTTTGAAATATCGGGCATCTTGAATTTGTTAGGAATTGGAAGAGGAGAAGCACTTAGCTTCCAAGGTTGTTGCGAATATTTGTCCATATCTGTTCCCTTGATTACATGCGGTACACCAGGTACTTTCTCTATGCGATCACTTTTCTCCTTGAGCTATTTTTGCAAAGTTAATACTAAATTTTGTAAATCAGAATTGTCTATGTTACCTGGTTATCCATCTCGATACTTGCTAGGGGTTCTACCATTGCCCGAGATAACAAGTCCAGAACGAGGGCTCTCCAAAGTGTTGTTATTTGGGGTTGGTGTTGGTTGTGCAACCGATAACTGGTTAGCGAAAGCCTCTAGAGCTTTGCTGACCTGTTGAGCAATTAACTTTTGCAATACTTCGTTGATAGCCTCATCATTTTCCAATTAAGCATTTGCCTTTGATTGAGATCCATCAGGAGTTCCTTCTCGAGATTGTCGAGGAGAGCTTGGTGGGGAAGAGATCGGGGTATGGTCATCTTGTGGATTCTCCTAGAATTGATGGTCTCTTTGGTTGTTTTCATTAACATTTGACATGGTTGATGTGACAAAAAAGGAAAGAATAGATTACCAGATTTCCGGCAACGGAACCAATTTGTTTAACAAAAAATATGGATTTCGATTAAAGCTTATTTAAAGAAGAACTCAATACTGATAATCAAATAAAAATAGGAATAAATGATGTAAAAAATAGCTGAATAGAAAGCCAAGTAAATCAGTATATTCCAATAGTATTTTCGTATCCTTACAAATGATCAGTTTCCCCCTTTTTATAACTATCTTTGGGTAATATGTTTTGTTTCTATCATAATACAGCCATTATTGACAATCAATGGCATTTAATGTAACGTTATATATGGTAATCATATTTTGATTTAGTACAGATTTCCTAACGTTTTCCGTGATTAATGCCTATTGATTACTTGACAATACGTATCTATATCCTTTTTTGCTATCAAGTTCATTCTCTTAGCTCGACCTTCGATCATAAAGTGGTCCGAGTATCTATCTTTCTTGAATCTCTTGAATTCCTACCTGTGCCTGTTGTAGCTCGGGCTTCTTTAACTATTTTTTGACAATTGTCATCCTTTGACCAGTCTATGTGTCGTGACATGTACTTTTCAATCAATTCTATATATGAACTTAATTTTTCCAATATGAAACTATGTACTAACTTTTTGTCATTTCCTACTCTACCGGTTAAGTAAAAAATGCCTACTACGTGAAGTCTTACAAGAAACTGATAGAGATGATTATTTGTCGAAATAGTGCAGAATTAGATACGGAAAATATGGACATGACGACTGGTAACTTGTCAACATGCTGAAGAAGTAAAATTTTTTGTTGAAATGGGTGGGTTAGTAAGATTCGAAATTTGAACCTACTTAAATCTTTGTTTGCTCTAATAAAATATTGAATTGAGTGACCACCTAGTTGAAAAAGCTTAAGCTAGTAGAGATATATATATCTTCATTATGTTCATGCTACTCTAATATGGTGTCCTATTTTCTTCCCTAATGCCACTAACGAGTTCTACGCAAATGCTTCGAGTAAAACAGAGCTTAATTCTTGGATTTTAGACCATCAGCTATAGCTTCAGCCTGCAGTCATTTTCAAGATGATAGCCGACATGAAGCAAACATCCCCCGAGAGGTTAATCAAATACGTATATACCATTCACTACGTACGCTCTTAACTAACTCCCATTGTTCCCAGAACTGTTGACCTAAATTAGTTATTGGTATTGTCCTTCCACCTAACGATCTAGCTGCTGGAAGCCGGAATTAGTTTTTGCTTGCTGTTGTTGAGAAGATTTTTGTTACCATCTTGTTGTATATGCATGTCGACTATTAGCTAGCGTTTGGCCATAGATCCCAAATTTATTTTGAAAAATTTAATTTGGGTGAAGTTTGGTTTGAAGATTAAAATGTGTTTGGACATACGTTTTCAAAACATATTTTCCAACTTTATTATGAAAAAATATGTATAAAATTCTCAAGTTTTGGGATTTTGGCCCAAATTCAGCTCAAAAGTTGATTTTGGAATTTGAAATTTTTGATTTGTGATTTGGTCAAAATATGAGCAAAATTTATGGCCAAACATGAGTTTTAAAAATAAATCTCAAATTTATTTTGGCAAAACTTATGGCCAAACGGGGCCTTAGTACTTCTACAAGGTATTAGGTACACAATCACGTTCAGGCATGAGTGATCAGTCTAATAATTTATGCTCTCACAACTCTATTAATTTGGGCGAGAATCGGGAGTGATTTTATTTTGCATCTCACATAACTTACACTAGTTGTGTGATACATCTTTTTAACTCACATATTTGTGGACCCATATCTTACACATCTGGGTCCACAAAATTCAGGGACCCACACAATTGTGAGACAAAAAAGAGGTCTTACACAACTAGTATCAGTTGTGTGAGACACAAAATAAAATTTTTCGAGAATCGGTGTCTTTCAGCAGAAAAAACTGTCCATCCTTGTTATGTACTCGTTCCTTTTTCTAGTGTACACGGGTGAAACCAGGGCCAATATACACCCCGATTCTTCGGTGGTTCAAGCGAAGCAAGGATATGATTATATGGGATCGAAATTGAAGTTGAGAACTTCTTGTACCAAGGCCCGAATAGAATGCTCGCCATCGGACTTGATAAAACGACGTACCCCGGACCCGAGATGGGTGCTAAGACTTCGGGAAGCGCATGGACAGTTGCACACGACTAATAGAGGGTCATCCGCATCCACCGTGGATATCACGGTGCAGATCTCCCCCGATGCCGATAACAGATCAGTAATTAACGAGAAAAGAAGATTTTTACTTTTTTTAGAATTGTGGTAGGGGTAAAACTATCCTACTATATAAAGGGGAAACTTTTGTTTTTATAGGAGAAATTACAAAACACATACCAAGGTAATACAAATTTATTTCTCTGCTTTCTAGTTATTGAAAAGTCATTACTTTATTTTTGTTCTTTGTTGTCGACTGGCTTCGAATCAAGGACCCAACCTCGGGCAGAAACTACTGCCCAATCCAAGCTTAAGCTAGGCCATAACGTTACCATTGGTTGGGTTACTCATTATTTCTTTAACTCATTTATCTAACTTTCTTGCTTATTTGTGTTGAAACAGTACACTTATCCTTAACATCATATATAAACTCAATTGTTATCCATTTTAAAAGTTAGTAGTTTGGCGCCACCGTGGGACTAAGGATAATAGTGGTGGTTTGATACAAATTTTCATAACACACTTTATTTTACGATTGTTCTTTAAGGTTTCAGTTTTAGGTCAGCTAAAAATGTTCAAATTCTCTATCTGCTCACTTGAACGTTGAGGCTGAGTCTTGCCATTCTGGCAAAAACACCAACCTGGTGCCTAGCAATGAGATGCCCCCTACTGACTCCAACGGAGTCCCAGCTGCCGATCCAATTGACGCCAATTCACAGGTTGCTATCGGCGCCCACCTGCCAATTAACCCCAAAAATAGCGTTCGTAGAGGCCCTCGACCAACAGTTCAAGAAACACCCGAAGGCAAAGGTGATTGGATAAGCCTGCGGCTAATCTTCGAAGTGATGGAGGCTCAACAAGAGGTGATAGCACAACTACAGAATCAAGGCCACCCTCTTGGTAGGGTCGAGCCCGAACAGTCCCGCGAGAATACTCGAAGAAACGAGAAAACCACCAAGAGGTCGGATGAAGCTGAGCACGAGGCCAACCTCAAGATAATGAAAATGCTTGAAGCATTGAAGAAGCGGGTGGAATCAGTGTCGTGCTGCATTTTTTCCATCTGCGGAGAGAAGTCCGGATTCCGATATTCATGGGGGGATAACTCATTTCCGTTTAGGAATTTGGATTTTTGAAGAGTCGCCACTTAACGGATTATGGTGCGTTAGAGCACCTAGAGCGATTAACTCTTATACTAGTTTGCATTACTAGAGATTTAGGATATGGGCTCAAAATAACCTTGAGGGGAAGGTGTTAGGCACCTCCCTCGGTCCACAATGGTGGGTCATGACTGAACTTATCCTTATGAATTAGTCCTTTTAACAAATAAATACTTTAAACACATACTTTTAAAATAAAGGCATGTTTTGGACATTGTATGATTCAAGTAATGAGGCAAATGGAAAAGACTTGAACAAGTTGCATATATAGAGAAAGTAGAGTTTAAACATCGGGAATCGGGAAAGAGGGGTCCTAGGTTGGTTAGCCAACAGGATCACCCCACGCAATGCCCGGTAATTTCTCCTCAATGAGGGGCTACACGTGACATTAGCGCGTAGTCATCATTTCCTTACTACCCAATTCACTCCCCTTGGCCATAGCCTAAAGCGCTCTAGCGATCTTGAAAATGTCCTATGCGTGCACTACCCGTCCCTTCCTCGTGGCCCTTGAGGTACTTTAGGACCTCTATTTTTTGACAGTTCTAGACCATCCTAAGGAATTTTAAAGGAGAAAAGTCTAAGCGTCAACCAAAATAAATAGGACTGCACATAGAGAGGGAACAAGTAATGTCTCACATTTTACCTCCACAAACAGAACAAATAAATGCACGTCTCAGACAATTATTTCAGGTATTTAATAAAACTTAGAACATAATATCTAGGTGAGCAGGAAGTATACAACATGAATTAGGACCAAGTGTCAAAGACCTATTAGCTTGCCTACTGATTTTAGACTTGTGAATGCGAGTAGTTTTAAATATCAAAGCATTGTTTTATAGTTACGGAGTTTTAATCGCCCTATAGGCTTGCCTAAACGCATTAGCGATGTCCTAAAAGCATGATATCTATTAGGAATTGTAGTAAAACATCGAGCAATTTTATTAGGCGGACAACTTGAGATTCTATAGACATGTTTTCTAGCGGTATTAATTTAAGGCAGTATTTGAAAACTTATTTAAAGAAACAGACAAATTAATCAAACCAATTCAGTATGAACAAACGTGAATTAAACTGATTTATTTAACTAAACTGATTTCAAGTTCTATAGGCATGATTTCTACTATAACTGATTTTACCTCCTACAGGCATGGTATTTAATTATCAAAAGCTGACTCTTGAACTTATAGGCATGATTTCTAACGAAAACTGAACCTCAATTACTTTATCTCTATAGGCATGATATTTAAATATAAAGCTAATTTTAACCCTATAAGCATGATTTTTATTATTAAAGACATTTAGATCCTATAGGCATGGTTTCTAATATTGTGGAAGTAAATCAAACATAGCAAATTCATTTGAATTAACACAACCCTATAGGCATGGCATCTACCCGATTTACCCAACATATATATAACTACCCACCTCTTTTTTACTAATCACCCAAATATTATTTATAATAATTATTACAGACCAATGGATTAAATAAAAATATATAAATTAACATGAGTTAATCAATAGGGATCCTGTAGTAGGCCCAGATGACTTCCAAGTATCCAATAGCCTCAAATGCCAAAGTTCCATAGCCAATTTGTGTCCTGGTGTGTCAGAGTTCCCTAAGGATCTCAAGGATCCCGGGCAGTGCTCACACCTAGACCTTTTCTCAAATGATAACTGATTTAGGTGCAGTGTAAAAATGCCAGCTTTGACATGCCAGAGTTCAGAGAGATCTAAAGGATCTCAAGGCAGAACAGATGTCGGAGTAGTAGAATTTAGTATTCTAAGAGTAGGGTGAGAGTGATTGACCTAATGTTGAAAGACTTCGTAAAACAGTTAGAAATGAAAAGATTCAGAAATAGTTTTCTTTTTTCAAAAATACTGGGAGTGACCAGTTTTTGAGAAGAATGCTAGGAGTAGGAGAAGCAGTTTTGAAATCATTCTGAGGAAAACACACTTAGCAAACAACCCAATTAATCAAGTACTACCTAGATTCACTTAACAAGCAGGCTTACAAACATGGGGTGAAGGGATAGGGAAACATAGAGGACTGAGACCACATAAACAGGGAAACTGATACAACAAATGTCCAGAACAACTAAGAGTATACTGAACAAGTTAGTCATGGACAGTTAAGACATAAAGAAAGAATGTAACAGAATCATGTTGAAAACAAAGATGTGTTGAACAGAATTTAACACAACCAGGACCAATTGAATGCACTAGAAGACTAAATAACTAAAATAGTCGTGTCAATTAAAGGGAGGGGGTAAGGGAACTAAGTAAACATGCCGCAGATATCAAAGAACTAAATAAAGTCAGTCTTGCTAATTACACATAAGGCATAATTTAGACATGCTTAATAACAGTAAAAGAGAAACCAAATTGAATAACTAATACAGGAACAAGCATAGATGCATAGGCATAGAACACATAAAGTTGAGTTTCAAAATCTAACTGGAGACATATCAGTTAAATAAGAGAGCACAGAATGTAAAGCGAGTATAGTTCAATATCTAGCCTGGCTTACAGCCGGCAATATTAGTGATTATCACAAGTACAAGAGAAATAAAGGAGAGTTTTGAGTGTGAGTGCGTGTTCTTGAACTTGTGTTTGTTTTCTTGAAGTTAAAATAAGAGGGGGCTTATATAGTAATCAAAAGCTTAACAAATAAGATAAGAGAGCAATTAAGTAGCAAATAAGGGAAATCACATGTAAATCTGCAAGTCCTTCCCTTAATCAAGTGACGATTAAATTAACAGTAAATGCATGCTAAGTATTTAAGGGAAAGAATCAAGTAAGGTTTGGGTATAGAGAAGGTAATTTGGGGTAAATGAACAGAAGTTTTGATTAAGCAAACAAATCAATAAGAATCAGCAAAAATACAAACAAAGCAAGGGAAAATTAATTAAGGCAGGCAATTCAATTAAATCGAGTATAGAGGCAAGAATCGAAAGTTTAAGGTAAAGTGTTCAAATCAAACCAAGAAATAAGGAATTCAGAATAATCAAAGATAAAGTCATGAAAGATTCAACATGTTTAGCATATAAAATAAGGTAGAACATGAATGGTCAGGATTTCACATAACTTTAACAAAACAAATAGTTAGAATGACACTAATTCAAAGAGAATGTTATAGGTTTTAACATGAATAGTCAGGACGAACACAAGCATATAGAATCGGTGAAAGGATTGAACTAACAAGTTCAGTAGAAGCATATCAGGACAAGAAAATCACAAGAACCTAAAGCAGGAACATAATCAAATGTACCACTACTCAGAAACCAAACGAAGAATCCCAAAAAATTAGGGCTTTCAGTACAAGCAAGCTAAGGTTGTAGCAGACTTACAAAATTAGTCAAAATATATGAGAAGCAGAAGATTAAACACAAAAGGCCCTCAAAAAATTTGTAAAAAGAAATTCTGGAAACCCTAGTTTAGGAAATAATGAGAATCACTTAAAAACTATACGATTCTTGTAAAAAATCTTAAGGTTATTGTAAAACTCACATGGAACAAGTCCAAATTGTCTCAGGTCTGCCCAGATCTAAGAGGTTCAGAAAAAAAAATTAGGGTTTCGAAGAGAACCATAAAAAGGTTAAGAAACATGCTTAGAAACCCATAGATCGTAGTCAATATAGGACGATCTTACTCGGAATCACATCAGAATGGCCTGAAATAGGCGAGAGAGGAACCATAGATGCAAGTCAACTAGCCCTGGTCCCTTGAGGGCCCTGGAGATGGCAAGATTAACGTAAGGGATGCCATTGGAGGCCTGGGAAGTGGTGAGAAGTCATCAGAGATGGCCATATGTGAGTGTCAGCAAGGTGATTAGGGTTAGGTTTTGAGACCGTTTGAGAGCAGAGAGGGGTTTCAGGGCGGCGGGTAGTATAGAATGATAGGGTTTGGGGTATCTTTTGGGTTTATTTTAGGAATGGTCGTTTGTGGCCGTTGATCTTTATGATCAACGATTAAGATTAAAGGGTATTGGGCCAGATCGGGTCTTTAGGGTTTGGGCTGGGCAATTTAATTGGGGATTGGGCTGGTAATTTGGTTAGATTGGGGATAAAATTGAAATAAAATAGGCTAGATTTTAAATAACCACTTTTAATAGTTATATAATTTATAAAAATAATAAATTATTTCCAAAAAACATTTTCGTGTACTAACATAATTTAAAATAATTGTTTAACATTTTAAAAATATAAAAGATTATTTTATACATCAATAATATAATTATGCATTAGTGGGGCTATTATTGCAAAGATATGCAATTTAGCCTAAAAAATGTATACGCAGTTATTAAAATGCGCTAAAAATATTTAAACAATATTTTGGCATAAATAAAGACTTTTGATGACTAAATCACCACAAAAATGATTTGACGGATAATTATTGGAAATTTTATAAATAAAAAGGGGAAGAAATAAATCAATTTGGAGCATTTTAAAAATTATAGAAAATTAGAAAAATGCATGCTTATAAATGCATATGTGCTATTTTGAAATTTATATATATGGTAAAACATATGAGTAAAAAGTGGGTACCAATAGCTGCCCTTCATTAGCCGGGAAGGATGAAAGAGTTTTCAGGTAAAGAAATGATGGTCAATTTTTTGACCGGACTGGATGTTTTGAATGACAGAGGCCAGACTCTGGCCTTGAGTTGCCTACATACCCCTGGTCTTATAGGAATCAGTCCATGTGTAGTTTTGATTTATTGGCGAAACATACCGATAGAGTCATTACAAGAATGGATACGAGATTTCGGAATGCGTGCGAGAGTGGTTATGATGCGTGGTTAAGGTTTGAAACCGCTGGAGGAACTGGACTGAGGTCGCTCATGCTAGGATACCGGTTGCTCACTGGTCACCTGCAGATGAAACGATGCTGCCGACATGTATTTGCACGAAAATTTAAACATGATACAGATTCCCTTTGGACCACGAAGGTTGTCTTTGGACTGTTAAAGATGACGCCCTTGGACTATGATGTCCTATGCCATGAATTGTCTAGTGAGGGATTCACAGTCCA
Source organism: Nicotiana glauca (assembly GCA_026770625.1). Taxonomy (NCBI): domain Eukaryota; kingdom Viridiplantae; phylum Streptophyta; class Magnoliopsida; order Solanales; family Solanaceae; genus Nicotiana; species Nicotiana glauca. Next base: position 46,875 of record MU700084.1, read on the forward strand.
TGAAATTTTGTTCTCGGGGTATGCGGATGGTGCCTTCAAACTATGATGCCTTTGAATAGTGATATGCAAATTTGAGAGATTCTCAGGCCATGGTATGGTGTCTTCCAGCTATGAGGATGATATCTTTAGATAAATTGGCGATATTTTAGCCCATGATATGCAATAACATGATGTTAATCATGACAAGGCTTAGTCTTGTGAAATGGAGGGCAAAGCTTAGCCTGACTGAAAAGCAAGTAGATAGTACTAGAAATAAAGCAATATTTGTGCAAAAAGGGATAGTGCTTAGTCCCATGTAGATATGGGAGGCAAGGATTAGCCTCATGCAAATATACAAGGCAAGAATTAGCCTCATGTATATGGGGAAGTGGGGATTAGCCTCATCCAAATATGGAGGCAGGGATTAGCCTAATCCTAATATAGAGGCAAGGATTAGCCTCATCCAAATATGGAGGCAAGGATTAGACTCATGCAAATATGGAGGTAGGTATTAACCTCATGCAATTATGGAGGCATGGATTAGCTTCATGCAAATACGGATGCAAGGATTAACCTCATGTAAACATGGAGGCAATGATTATCCACATGCAAACATTGATGCAGGGATTAGCCTCATGCAAATATGGAGGATGTCACGCCCCAACCTTGGGAGGCGCGACCGACGCTCAATCAAGTGAACCCGACTGATCAAGCCTTACCGAACACTTTCTACCCCAACTCAATATGAATGCGGAACTCATGCCTTTGATTAATTTGGACGATAATACACGGTGTATACCACATTACTGGTTTATTTCATATCATAAAAATTTACTGATCATAAGCTGACTTCATGGATTCTATTAGAGTTACGGCTTGAGGAGATCACAAGTTTAGGATTACAACATATACATATAGTGGACTTCCCGAAACCTGTACATAACCCACACTAGTGTCATTGGAGCCTCTGAGGATACAACAGTTAAGCATGAGTATGCCGGTGATAAGGCCTCGGCTATACCTCAAAAGTGAAAGGCTGTAATAACAAAAGATACACCATATAGCCCCATGGAAGAATAAGGGGCTCACTGAGACTTCGAGTAGAAGAACGCTCCACTACACACGGTCGGCACTGTCCGCTATGAAGCCACCTACAATCATAACACGAATGTAGCGCCCCTGGCAAAAGGGACGTCAATACATTTGAATTGTACTGGTATGTATAACTGAACACCATTTTACTAGAAAGAACTATCAAATAGATACAAGCAATTAATACGGGAAAATCAAAGAAACAACTCATATAATTCTTCATACAATTTCCACAACACAGATTAGGGCAATTCTGTCATGTGTTTACCACTGTTCTCATTACCACCGCCATCACGAGCAGAGTCCGGTCACGACCCGACCAGCTAGGTCACCTCATTGGAGTTATTACTCACAATCAATATTTTATTTCCCTTATCCGAAATCCAATATCGGCACATTACCACCATGTGTGCGGCATGGTGTCCGATCACGACCCGACCGACTAGGTCACCTCATTGGAGGTATTACTCAATTCTCATCAGTCAAAACCTTCAAATATCTATCCCACACATATCAAGGATAATTCAAGTTACAAATCACAGGTAAATGAGCACATACCTAGCATGAATAGTTCCTTGTTTCAATGTCGGTTTATAGCCCAAGTAATTCAACACATAATTATACTTTTCATCATTCTCTAATTATCAAGATTTGTGCATTATTCACATTGAGGCACATCCTTCACGAATATGTATAGTTATATGCAATTTAATTAATGCGTAATGACAATCAATACTCTAGCCAATTTAACTCTTACCATACTTTCGAAATGACAACGGAGCTCAATTTCTAATAAAAAGGGGTTTTATCCATACATACCTCAATAAAGCTTTTCCTTATTCTTTTATAAATCTCCGGAACTCTTAGCGCTTCGATCTATTGAGCAAGAATTTCAAATTAAATTGAGAATTAGAGACAAAACTGAAGTTCTAGCTTGGTTCGAGCATATCGTCAAACACTAAAGGTGCATTATGACCTTAGGCCCCTTTTTGTGAGGAATTTCTATCATTTTATACCCCCAATTGCCTCCTTTTTAATTTTACTACTTTCCAATACTCTATGGTGGTATGCATGCAAGAGATTCATTCTCATACCCATGAATTACTTCCCTAATGACCCCATATGGCTAAGTATACAAATATGAGCTGAGGTGATGGAGCCTTACCTCTTGGGATGAAGATTCAGGAGCCTTCACTTGATTAGTTTCAAGGATATAACAAGATTCTAAAGGAGAATTTGGTGGGGGACACTTTCTACCTCTAAGACCCTCTTTCTCTCTCTAAAAATCTCAGAAAATACACTTAGAATGAGCCTTAATGTCAAATATATCGATAGGGAGGTTGGGTTAAAAATTAGAAAATTGGAGCTCCGAGTAAAATATGCGATTGCAGAATGAACATGCGGCCCGCATAATGGACCGCAAAATGCCTCCAAAAAAACCATACGCTTTGACTCAGTCTGCGGTAATAATGCGGCCTGCATTCACGTTCTGCGGTCGCAAAGTGCACCGCAGAACTGACACTCACAAAATTCAAAGGAGAAAATGCAATGACTATGCGGTCCGTATTTCAATTATGCGATCGTATTTTGACCGCATAACTGACTTCAATTTTAACCAACGCTGTGACTCACTCTGCGACAGATATGCGGTCCGCATACCTGATTTACGGCCGCATTCTGGACCGCATTTCTTGCATTTTTCTGGAAACTTATTCTTGACTTTTTAATGCACTATTTACTAATTTCTAACACATGTTCCTAACTTGGCACCACGGGATCCGGGTTTTTGAGTAGGGATTTCACCGGGCCTCACAGGGGCAAAGATTAGCCTCAAGCAAATAGGGAGGCAAAGACTAGCCTCATGCAAATAGGGAGGCAAGGATTAGCCTCATGCAAGTATGGAGGTAGGGATTAGCCTTATGCAGATATAGAGGCAGGGATTAGCCTCATGTAGATAGGGAGGCAGGGATTAGCCTCATGCATATAGGGAGGCAAGGATTGGCCTCGTGCTAATAGAGAGGCAAGGATTAGCCTCATGCAGGTATGGAGGAAGGGATTAACCTCATGCAGATATGGAGGCAGGGATTAGCCTCATGCAGATTTGGAGGCGGGGATTAGCCTCATGCAGATAAAGAGGTAGGGATTAGCCTCATGCAAATATGGAGGCAAGGATTAGCCTCACGCAAATAAGGAGGCAAGGATTAGCCTCACACAAAGAGGGAGGCAATGATTAGCCTTAAGAAAATAGAGAGGCAACGATTAGCATCACGCAAATAAGGAGGCAAGGATTAGACTCATGCAAATATGGAGGCAAGGATTAGCCTCATGCAAGATGCGGGATAAGGCTTAGTCCTATGCAAAGAGCAAGAAGCAAATAAGAGTGGCATATGTCTTAGATGGAGATATATTTGGTGTCTGATGGCCTGATTGATAGTAATCTTGCTACGAGCATATATTTGTGAATGCTATCGTTACATCAAACGGGCATGCGTTCAAAGGAAAATTGTATGTTTCGTGAGGGGAGGTTGGTTCATGCTTCTATCTGCTAGCCTTGTTTTGCTCCATTCTGGAGGTCTTTTCGAGTTCCTTTTGGGTAACAACTTACTGTTACTAAAATAATATTTTCTAAAAATATCAATTATTGATAAAAATAGAGTCATATTAGAAATATGCTGATATATTAAGTAATTTAAGATTAACTAGTAAGTGTGACACATTTTAGAGACATTGCAGCTTTCTTATGTTACAATTTTGAGGGTCCTCCTCAAAATTCTACCCAGTTTTTGATCTTTGGGAAAAATGGAAATTTTTTTGTGATATGACTGAACTCATAAGGCTGCCTACGTAACCCCCTCTTAAATGGAAATTAGGTCAAGTGTAGTTTAATTACATCAGATGAGGAAATGTAAATAATCTAAGCATAGTATCTCGTAACTGCGGCTGAATTGATTGGTTTTGGCCAGATTTCTCCATCCATTTCTGCAAGTATTGCTCCTCTAGTCAGCACCATGTGAACCATGTACGGACCTTGATAGTTGGGAAAGAATTTTCCTTTGGCTTCATCTGGATGCGGGAAGATCTTCTTCAGCACCTGCTGTCCTTGTGAAATTGCCTTGGTTACATCCTTTTGTTGAAAGCTTCGGACATTCTGTTATGATAAAGTTGGTCGTGACACATTGCGTTCATCCTCTTCATCCATAAGGGCCAATTGTTCATAGCGACTCCTTATCCACTCTGCATCGCTGAGTTTGCATTCCTTTATGATTCTTAAAGAAGGAATCTCTACCTCAGCTAGGATGACAACTTCGGTACCATAAACCAACATGTAGGGAGTTTCCCCGGTTGATGTGCGAACTGTAGTGTGGTATCCTAATAAAGCAAAAGTTAGCTTCTCGTTCCATTGTTTGTGGTTCTCTACCATCTTTCTTAGTATCTTCTTGATGTTTTTGTTGGCGGCTTCTACGATTCCATTCATCTGAGGTATGTAGGCTATTGAATTCTTGTGCTTGATTTTGAAAGTTTCACACATGGATTTCATCAGATCGCCATTGAGGTTGGCGGCATTATCAGTTACAATGGACTCGGGAACTCAGAGTTGGCAAACAATACAATCTTTGACAAAATCTGTGATGACTTTCTTGGTAACAGCATTGTAAGATGTAGCCTCTACCTATTTTGTGAAGTAATCAATGGCTACCAGAAGAAACATGTGTCCGTTTGGAGCAGTGGGCTCAATCAGACCAATAACATCCATTCCCCAGGCGGCGAATGGACAAGGTGAACTTGTTGCATTGAGCTCGTTTGGCAGAACTTTTATCATATCGGCACGCACCTGGAATTGAAAGCATTTGCGGACATACAGGATGTAATCCATCTCCATGGTCATCCAAAATTAACTGGCCCTAAGTTTCTTCTTTGACAAGACAAAGCCATTAATGTGTGGGCTACAGGTCCCAGCATGTACGTCCTTAAGTAGCTTAGAAGCTTCCTTTGCATCGACACATCTTAGAAATCCTAAATCAGGAGTTCTTCTGTACAAGTTTACTCTATTGTGGAAGAAGTGATTGGACAATCTCCGGAGTGTGCATTTCTGAGTGTGGTTTGCATGCTCCGGATATTCTCCCTTTGATAAATACTCCTTGATGTCATGGAACCAAGGCTTTCCATTTGTTTCTTCTTCAACATGAGAACAATATGCCAACTGATTATGGATCCTCACCGGAATGGGATCAATATAATTCTAATCTGGATGTTGTATCATAGAAGACAAAGTGGCCAATGCATCGGCAAACTCATTTTGAATTCAAGGCACATGTCAGAATTCTATCTTCCTGAACCTCTTTCTCAATTCATGCACATGGTGCAGATATGGAAATATATTGGAATTCTTGGTGGCCCACTCTCCTTGTACCTAGTGCACAAACAAATCTGAATCACCTATTACCAATAACTCCTGAATGTTCATGTCGATTTCCATGTTGAGCCCTAGTATGCAGGCTTCATACTCTGCCATGTTCTTGATGCAAGGAAATCTGAGTTTAGCAGATACCTGATAATGTTGCCCATTTATGATACCAAAACTACTCCAATTCCACTCCTTTAAAATTTACAGCTCCATCAAAGAACATCCTCCAACCGTCGTATGCTTCGATAATGTCTTCCCCTAAGAATGACACTTCTTCATCAAGAAAATATGTATTCAAGGGTTCGTATTCTCCTCCCAGCGGGTTTTTAGCAAGATGATCTGCCAATCTTTTCCATTGACCGGCTTTTGAGTTACATAGACGATCTCGAACTCACTCAACAGTATCTATCACTTGGCTAAATTTTCAGTCGGCATGGGTGATAACTAGGGATTTTGACGCATTTTACGCTCCTTCTTGCATATGCTTTGATTAGAAATTCATACAAAATTAGTCCCAAAAAGGCTTACAAGTTGTACTTGATTGCAGGTTTGATCATCAAAGTAAAGTGATGAGATGTCAAAGATCAGCTCAAAAAGTAGTGAATCTTGCACAAGTGCTAAAGAGAAGACAAGCTCAGCAAAACCAAGCCCAGCGCGGCCGCACACCACTTTATGCGGTCTGCACTAGAAAATTCAGAGAGGCTAAATTCCAAGCTAAGAGGTAGTGCGGCCGTACTAGGTTTTGTTCGGTCCGCATTGAAGGCAATGCGGACGCAGTCGATTTAAATTGGTCCGCAGAGCCAAGAATTAGAGAGGTTGCATTTTCAGAGTTTGAAGCCTCCGCGGTCCGCAATCCATTTTACGCGGACCACAATAGAAGCCTTCGCGGCCGCAGTCCATTCTCTATGGTCTGCGATGCTAAGATTCAGAGAGCTATTTTTCAAGGCCAAAGCCACAGTGCGGACCGCGCTCCATTTTGTGCGGTCCGTACTAATCCCGCAAGGGAAATTTTGTCCAAATTTTTCAGCCTATACAAATAGCTTCTTTTTCCATTTTTATGGTATCGGATAGTTTTTAGAAGCAGCTGCGCTCGTGGGAACGACTCTTGTAGCCATTTTGGGCAATTTTATCTCTTTGGCAACATTTCTTTATTTTTATCTTATTAATTAATTAATATGAGTTTATCTTCATCTATTTCTTGCTTTTCTTCTTTAAATATGAGTATCTAGACCCATTAGCTAGGGTTGTGGCTCAAACCTAGTGTAGGTAATTGATGGGTGTTGTATTTTAGGGCTAAATTGATTATGGGTGTTTGATATATGGGTCAATTTCATGGTTAATTGCTGATTTAGTGGTTGCAAACACTAGTTTGTGTTTAGTTGACTAGGGTTCTTCTTGAGAAAGAGAGCCCAAGTCTCCGAAATTGATCCAACAAGGAATTTGTTGATACCTAATTTTTTCTTGTATATTTTTATATATGCAAAATACTTTCAAAATACTATATATATGCATATATAAGTATGTCCAAGTGTTTTAGTATTTTTCCCAATTTTCAAAATATTTTAAATCAATTTATTATCCATTTTAGCAGTACAAAAATCAATAATTATTTCCAAAGTTATCATTTTCAGTGAATAATTTATTTTATTCCCACGTTTATGCCAAAATATATCTAAGGTAATTTTTATACATTTTTTACAATTTATTTAGTATTTTAAAAGTCAAATTGCATATAATAGCAATTTAGCCTATTTTTGGGAATTAATAACATTTTATAATTATAAAATTGGTTCTAATATTTTTAAATTAATATTTATATATTATTAGCTGATCCAGTACATTTAATTTGCTTTCAAAATCATCTTTATTATTTTTATAAAATTAAAGGGAAAAATTGGCTATTTTAAAACTGGCCTCATTTGCATTTCAATTATATCAAAATTGATCTCCTAATTGGCCCAATTTTGAACCCCAAATTGCCCGGCCCAATTCTAATCTAACTCGAGCCCCGGCCCAACCAATTAACCCGTCTGGCCCTTCTTTCAATTTAGGCCGTTAATGATCAACGGCCACGATCATTCCTTGCCTTTTTAATTCACCTAACCCTATCCTAATTCCCCTATTTCATTCGGTCAGCCGCCTTTGAATACTCTCCCTCTCTCAAACTCTCTCAAAGGTTCCACGAAACCCTAGCCTGTCTCATCCTATCCGACCATAATCTCACCAGAATCCATGGCTTCTCAGGCCATGGATGGCCTATACTAACCCCCTCCACCCTTAAACGTTTGGTGCTCGAAGTTTTGAGGCCTGATCTTGATGATGTCCATTCAAATTGTCTCCGATTCAAGGTTCCATGGCCTCTCCGGCTTTGCTCCGGCATATCCAAAGCGTTTCAAGTCTGGTTCTGACTCATTCGACTTAGGTCGGACCTATTCCAAGCCTTTCTCGCTCTAGGGTTCCTTTGAAACCCTAGCTATCTGAGGTTTTCTCTATTTGTTTCCCTAGATTGGTTCTATATCTAGGCTCTACTTGAGTTTTAAAAGGGTTTCCCTAATTTTTCTTTCAAAAATTACTTCTCTCCGACTTAGGGTGGTTTCTGAAAACTCAAAATGTTTTTCTTCGGCTGTTCTTTTCCTTTTTCTTTATGTATATTTGTCACGCATGCATTTTGCTATTTTCTTATGTTTTTGTTCTTCTGTGCCTTGTCTTTCTACTGTGTTTCTACACCACACTCGCATGTTCATCCAGTTGTGTTTTCCTATATGTTTTGTTGATATAATTTTCTGGTATTTTGTGTTCTTCTACTGTATGTTTCCCTACTGAGTTCTTAAGTTCTTTGTTTGCCTTTTTACTAGACCTTGTTTGAGTTCTCTTTTTTAAACATGTTTCCTCTACTGTTTTCCTAAGTGTTATACTGCCTCTTTTTCTCTTCTGAACTTGTTTAAGTTCCAAACTTTTCTTAAAACGTGTTCCTTCTACTCTCACTATACTTTAAATTAGCTTCTTCTCTATATTTTCTTTGAACCTGCTATTTTATCTGTTTGTTTTCACATGAGTCTTTGAAAGAGATTCTGCGTCTATTTCGATTACTTGCCTCCTCGTCTCTGCATCTTACTCGAGTTGGAAACCCTAGGGTTTGGGGTTTTTGATGAGTTTGATCTTGTGTGTGGACTAGGGTTCTGTTATGGAACCCTGGACTCTCTCAAACTAATTCTGAGCCTATGTATTCAATTTGAGCCTCTTTGTTTGTGACTCTAAACTTTTCTATGCTAGACTTTTCTAACTAGCAGGACAGTTCTTTCTTGATTCACATGTTTTTACACTTTATATATGATGAATTCTTACTTCAAAAATAATTTTGCCAACTGGCGATTTATTCAGAATTCCTTTTAATAAGGTTTGATTGATTGTTACCGATTTCCTTTAATTAAAACTTTCTTCACCTTTTCTGGTTGGATTCATTCATACCAAAACTCAATTATGATTTTACTGGCTGTTGAGTGATTGCCTTTCCTTATTTCCACAAACAGTGTACCACTGGACTTTTGCCTTAAATAAACTTCTGTGTATTTACCCTTCTTGTGCTACTTTGGAAAAGATTTTTGATCAAACTCTTTCCTTAATTATATTTTACCCGTTTGAAATCAGAATCCCTTAATTGAAGGAGAACTCATGTAATTGATTTCAAAACTATTTTCTTGCCTATTTTTACTTGCTTTCTACACTATAAAAGGCACGAACCTTCTGCACTTTAGGAAACCTAGAGTTCAATATTTTTTACACACATCACAGACACGATTAATACAACCAACTTTCAATCACACATTCTCAATCTAATAGTTTTGCACTACTCATAGTTCTCTTCTAAAATCATAGTGTTCTGACTGCTTGCTTGCACTTTGGATTTACAAGACTACTGCTTTCTTTTCTTGCATCCCTGAAACTGGTATGTTCTAGTTTGTTTTATTAGCCTCATCCCAATGTGTTTACTTTACAGTTTCTACATCCCTGTCTGTTTTACTACCTATGTTTAATGTTAATTAGCAAGTCAATTCCTTTTCATATGTTTGTAATGTGAATCCCTACACCTATGTCTGCATTACCGCCTATGTTAATATTAATCAACAATATCAATTTATTTGAACATGTTCCTACTGTGAATCCCTATACCCCTATTCCCCTCTATGTGTTTTGAGTTTAAGTTCAAAACATGGCAACATCCAAACTGTTGCTCATATCTGGACTTGATCCTTTAAGGGATCCTAACTCCCAAACAATGTGGCTAATAGGCTAGTTGGGGTGTGCCAGCACTTTTAATTGCTGAGTATGACCACCAACCCGTCTTGGATTTCCCCAGAATCCCCTCTACTGCACTGACACTCTCTCCTAGTTTCTTAGTTCTGCCCCCCTCCTATGAGCCTTGATAGTTTCTTAGTTCTGCCCCCCTCCTATGAGCCTTGCTTTGGGACCTTGAGTTCCCTCTGAATTTATAAATTTGAGGGCTGGCCCTTCCACACTGCACTACAATTCAATTCTGTAATGAATTTGGGTGTAAGCACTGCCCGGAGTTCATGAGGCTCTTGGGAACCCTGACTTACCCAAAAATGAGAAAGGCTTTGGGAATTTGATCCTTGCAGTTGGTTTACTTCATGCCTTAGATAGAAGACTGAATCAGGCTCTCCTTGGTTGGAAATTTTTAGTTTTTTCTGATGTAATTTTACTTCTGTCTCTTATTCAATTCTGGGTTGTAATAATCTTGTAATAACTATTGGGGTTTTTAGTGAAAAGGGGAGGGTACATTATGCATGAAAGGGGTAGATATCATGTTCATAAGAATTTAATACGTTTTAGTAATCATGTCCTGTTTTCAGTTCTGCATGTTTCATATAGAAATCATGTTCATAGTTTACATATTTCATATAGAAACCATGCTCATAAGTTCTGCATTTTCATATAGAAACCGGGATTATAAGTTTATGCACTTTTGTATTATGTAGAAAACACGTTTTCAATTCTGCACTTCATATAGAAATCCTGCTCATAGATTGTACATTCTCATATAGAAACAATGTCTATTGCTCCTGCATTACATATAGAAACCATGTCTGTAGGTTGCTATATTTCTGCATACCACATAGATAACATGGCTATAGGATTTCCTGAATTCTGCATATGCTTCTCTCACTAGGCAAACGTATTTATAGGTTTAAATAACAAACAACATTCTAGACATCATGCCTATAGGACTTCTGTACTTTTATTTCGACTATAAATATTTTAAATAATTTAGCACCTAGAAAGCATGCCTATAGGAGCTATCAACTAAAATCTGAATCGCCTATTTTGCCCAAGTCTAAGAATCAGTAGATAGCATGGCTTAATATCTACAGAGCTTATTCTTTTTATAATCAACAAGTCTTCTTCTTTAAAAACTAGTACGCTCCCGCATTGTTATAAATCATGCCTATAGGTTTCGCCTAGGCAAGCCATAAGGTAAATTAGTTAATAGGAATCAGACTTTGTTAAATTCCAACCAGCAGGCAGGTCTGATTCAGGCTTATCATCTAAAACATGTAATAAATCAGTCTGCCTCCCGATTCCTTTAAGTTTAATTAAGACCATAACTAGTACGTGCAAGACATGCTCAACTATATGTTTCTCTTTGTTTCTTAAGGATGTCTGTTTGAGCCTTCTATTTGTTGTGTGTGTTTTCCCCATATCTGTTACATATGTGTTTTGACTGCCGCCTTAGATTTTTATCCTTTTAAGCAACAAAAGCCAAATTTCCCTTCCCTTTAGGACTAGTAGTCCCAAATACCTCCGGGACTGATAGTATTGGGGCAGGTAGTAGCATGCAATAGGAAAATAAGACCATTGTGCATTTAATACTTTAACGGGGTCGGAAAGGGTAGATATGGATATGATGACCACGCGATAACACCAAGTGTATAAACGGTTACCGGGTGTTGTGTGGGGTGATCCATATTATCTATAAACCTAGGACCCCTTCCCTTTACTTGTTTATTTTTCATAATTTTGAAAAAAACTGTTCAATTTTCAGCTTCTTTAACCTCTTTTACTCCAAGTACTTGCATCAATTATGTGAAAACCCCTCCCTTTTACTTGGTTATTTTCTGAACTTTTAAAACTGCTTTCTTCCCAAACTTCAACATCTTTAACTTCTTATACTTCAGTTGCTTGCAACCGTTATGTGAAAACTATCTCGTATTTGCAATTCTTGCCTTTTCACTTGTCATTTGCACTTAAAGTCATAATTATCACATGGACGGAAACCACACTAGTGGATCTTGAGGGGTGCCTAACACCTTCCCCTCGAGATAATTTCAAGCCCTTACCCAATCTATGGTTTTCTAAATCAAATTTCTTCTTAGTGTCCTAATACACTTAATCATTAGGTGGCGACTCCTCAATTTCCAAACCCAATTCCCAAAAGGAAATGAGTTGTCCGCCCTAATGTCATAAATCTGATTTTGCAAGAAAATGGGGGCATCGACAGAATTGGGGAATACAAAGAGATTAATAGCCCTAATTAAAGGGTTAAACCTCGAGAGAGTAATACCCGACTTGAACCTTAGTTGCTTGTGCAAGTTTGCATACCCAATTGTTCTTGAGAAACTTAATTGGGCAAAATCACACGAACCACCGAGAGGTATAGAGTGGGTAAATTAGTGCCATGGTTATATCATACTCCCCAAATATGTCAAAGATGCCTTAGACTCAAGTACCCGTCAATTGTCCACCTAGGCGGAAGCCACTACTCTAGTACCTTTTAAACCCATTTGAACAACTTGTAGAATTTTAACTCTTAGCTTAATTTACAATTTGTAGTTTGACAAAAGTAGAATTATAATGAAAATCCAAAAAATTATGAGAAGTGTAATTAAGAACATATACGCAATCCTAAACTAGACAGATACTCGATTCTAATTCTAGCTCTCTGTGGATATCGATCCCGACCCAAAATTGGGTAAAAGCTATTGCGACCCTCTCTTGCTACTTATTAGTAGTGCGGAGTTGGCAGTGATCAATGGGTTTCTGAAATATGTACTTCAGAGGGTCCATCCTGGATATGAGGTATGTAGTGTAGGCACATAAATAATGCCTCAATTTCTGAGCTTTCCAGGTCAAAGCACAACAAGTGCATTCCAGTAGAGAGTACCGTGCTTCGTAAGGTGTGAACTTCTTACTCAAGCCGTATATGCCCTGCTCCTTTCTTGTTTTCTCATCATGTTGTCCCAAAATACATCCGAAGGCTCCATCCAACACAGATAGATAAAGTAGCAAAGGTCGCTCCGGCTCTACCGGGACTCAAACTGGTGGGGTAAATAATTACTCTTTGGTTTTGTCAAAATCTTTCTGAAAATCCTTGGTCCAACTTTTTTTGCCATCTTTCCTCAGCATCTTAAAGATGTGTTCACATATAACTGTGGACTGTTCTATAAACATATATAGTTGAGACATCCTAGGAAGCTCATCACGTCCTTTTTGCTCTTAGGTGGTGGTAACTCCTGAATAGCCTCGACTTTAGACAGATCCAGATCGATCCTTCGACGACTGATTATGAATCCTAATAATTTTCCTGCGGGAACCCCGAATGCACACTTTGCGGGGTTCAGTTTCAAGTTGTACCTCCTTAGCCTGTCAAAGAAATTTCTCAAGTCCGCTATGTATCTGCGGCCCTCTTGGATTTGATAATGATGTCGTCCACATACACCTCTATTTCCTTGTGTATCATATCATGGAAGATGGTCGTCGTGGGTCTCATGTAAGTAGCCCCAGCATTCTTCAGACCGAATGGCATCATCTTGTAACAGTATACCCCCCAATGTGTAAATAAAGGCCATTTTCTTCGCGTCTTCTTCGTCCATCTAGATCTGGTGATAACCCGCAAAGCAATCTACAAAGGACTGGAGCTTATTCTTAGCGTAATTATCGACCAGGATGTGTATGTTTGGTAGTGAGAAGTCATCCTTGGGACTTACTTTGTTTAAATCCCGATAATCAATACATACTCTGGATTTTCCATCCTTCTTCGGAACTGGCACAATGTTAGCTAACCAGGTTGGGTACTCAACCAACCTGAGAATTTTGGCTTTAATATGCTTGGTAACTTCCTTCTTGATTTTCAAGATCATGTCTGGTTTGAACTTTCTGAGTTTTTGCTTTACCGGCGACACATGGGATTATTAGGAAACTTGTGAGCCACTATAGACATGCTCAAACCAATCATGTCATCATATGACCATGTGAAAATGTCCTTATACTCTTTTAGGAAACGAATGTACTCTTCCTTCTCTGTTGGTGACAAGTGAATGCTGATGTGAGTCTCCTTGACGGTCTCAGCGTCTCCCAAATTTACTACTTCGGTTTTGTCCAGATTGGACTTAGGCTTATTCTTAAAGTTTTCAACCTCCCTGACAATTTCCTCAGGTATCTCACTCGGGTATCTCATCGTCTTTTTCTGAATCACTATTCTCATGTTGCATTGCCTTATTACATGTCACAATAACTGGTTCATCAGGAAAAGTAATAATAACGCTTTAGAAAGAAAAAACTGTAGAAATAATAATCAATAATAAAGAGCAAATGCATTTGATTAAAATCGAAAAATCATCTAGACAAGTACGACTCAAGGAATCGAGCATTTATTTTGAACAAAGTAAATCTTAAAACAAAATTACTGGAAATCTTAAATGCCTAGAATGGCTATAGAAGTAAATCTGCCAAGCTACCCAAGGACTCGGCGGGCTCAGAATGGTGCGGCGATCCAGTTCATACGAACGACTCTCGTCTTTACGGTCTGGATAGTGAGGACTTCTTTCTCCTCCGCCTTAATTATGGCAATGCAGTCCATGTATTCATCCTCTGAGAACAAATTCTTCAACATATCTAGTTCTTCTTCTTTTGCAGTCCCCCCATATTGTATCATCTTAGTGAAAAACTTGATCTAAGTGTGGCACTGGTTGCTCGAGAGGGTAATATGGTCTGTGCTAGGGAGGAAACCAATCATTGTATTCTTTCCATGTGTATTTTATCCGAGCCCAAAGGTGGTACCATGACCCTTCAGCTATATCGGTTTAGTGATACCTTGGAGGTTCTTCCCCAACCCTTTGTTGGGTTCTTATCCAGACCATGCCAATATGCTTTCTATTTTACTGCTCCACCATTTATCCTTCTCGACGGCATTGACCCATTCAATATGATGATAGGTTTCCTCTCCTAGACTTCTTCTATGTCCAATGACTGGGATGGTTTGACTGGTGTAAATGGGGTTACTTCCATCTCCGTGAATGATCACCTCCTGACGATTCCATTCGAACTTCACGACTTGATGTAATGTGGAAGGTATGGCTCCAGCGACATGGATCTATGGTTAGCCCAACAGAAGATTATATGAGGTTGGTATGTCAAGCACCTGAAACTCGACGTCAAACCAAGTTGGCCCTATCTGCAAGCAAAGGTTGATTTCCCCGATTGTGGCCCTTTGGGACCTATTGAATGCTTTCATGTTCATGCTTCCTACTCGTATTTCATGAAAACCTTTGTCCAACCTTTTCAGAGTGTCCAACGTAAAAATATCGAGGCATGAACCTCCATCAACCAAGACCCTAGCAATGAATTTGTCTTCAAATTGCACTATGATATGCAATGCTCGATTGTGATTCAACCCCTCAGGCGGTAACTCATCTTCATTGAAGATGATCTTATGACTTTCCAGTACTTTCTCTACCATATTGCTATTTCTTTTACAGTGATGTTATTGGGTACATAAGCCTCTCTCAACACATTCATTAAAGCATTCTTATGCGCCTCTAAATTTCGCAATATTTACAGGATAAATATCTGAGCTAGGGTTTTGTTCAAATGGTCAACGACGAAATACTCCTTTTCTTGTACTTTTCCTCCACAGGTCATTTGGTCTTTTCTCAATGATAGGCTGCCTGGTAGTGGCATCCTTACTTGATCCTCCCAAGTGTTCAGGTGTGTAGACTCTTCTAGTCCTAGTCATTCCTTGTGCAACATCAGATTCCTCTATGTTGGCCTTCCTTTTTGCCGAGCTTCAGCAACGTAATCCTAGGGTATTGCTTTTGAGTTGAAAGGAGGTGTGGTTGATACTGTCACTATGAAAAGGTGTAGCCACTTTCACTTCAAATGGAACAGTGATGGCCGCAGACGGAGCTACCTCTACGTCAAATAGAACTGATGCAGTTATCTCAACCTCGATTGGTAACTGAGTTTGTACCATAATAGGAGTAAGTATGACTGCAACTTTAAAGTCATAACCTTCTCTAATAAGCCCAATCAACCCCTCAGGGTCCCATTCTTCATTCGTCTCTATCACATGTACCCCACCACCTCTATGATCAGGGAGGGTTTTTTTCGGATATTAGGTGCAACTTCCTTTGCCTGTATCACTTGTTGTCAATTAGCATCTGGATCTTATCCATCAATGTTAGGCACTCATCAGTGGTGTGACGCTTCATATCGGAATGGTACACACAAGTTTTGTTTGGATTGACCTATTAGGAGGGATTCTCCAATGCCACAGCGGGAATAGGAGTGACGTAACCTGTGCCTTTTAACCTTTCATAAAACTTGTCGATGGGCTTAGAAATGGTGGTTTATTGCCTAGGTAGCTTGTGATCGAGGTTGGGTATTGGTCTTGGATAATTTTAGTGACTTGGTGGTGACTGAAAATGAGACGGTTAGGAGTTATAGGTAAGATTGACAGTGGCTGGTTGGGAATATGTGGATGGAGGTGTTAAGTATATGGGTGGAGGTGTTTGATATGTAAGTGGAGGTGTTTGGTATATGTATGGATATTTTGGGCCTTGAGCCACCATTGCTATCCTAACATCTTTGTTCTTTGATATGCCGCCTGCTTGTAATACCTATTTGTGGCCTGTAGTGTCTCAAATTTTGCTACCATCCCGTTTTTGATTCCTTCTTCAATTCTTTCCCCAAGTTTGATAATATAGGAGAACTTATAATTTTCAATAATCATCAATCTTTCATAGTACTGCGGATCCTGTGCTCTAACAAAGAACTTGTTCATCTGTCTCACGTTCAAAGATGGCCTGACTTTGGCCGCTTCCGATCTCCAACACATAGCTTATTCGCGAAAGGTCTCGGAGGGTTTCTTCTTGAGATTCAGGATGTAGAAAACATCTGGGGTATATTTTGTATTGAACCTGAACCAGTTCATTAAGTCAGACGCCATACTTACCCAACTGGACCATTTTTTGGGATCCTGGCTGATGTACCAGGACAAAGCATCTCCAGTAAGACTTCCCATAAAGAGTTTCATTCGGATCTTTTTATCTTTTCCGGCTCCAACAAACTTGTCACAATAATTCTTCAAATGAACCCTGGGATCAACTCTTCCATAAAATATCTCAAACTTGGGAAGTTTGTACTCCTCTGGTAGTTCTATATCTGGGTGTATGCATAAATCCTCATAGTTCGAACCTTCTATTTCTTTGTCGCCTTCAACGCCCTGAACTTGACTCGTCAACTTTTTGAGTTCTTCAGCTATGTTTTTAATTAGCAGGTCCTTCTCATAGGATTCTGGTGTATAGGAGATTGGCTGGATAAAGTGAGCTACAGTTTCCACGTATATAGGGTTGCTTTGATGGGTGCCAGGGACTTGGGTGTAATGATGGTCATTGGTGGAGTTTTGGGGATCGGGAATGGGTTGTGGTGTTTTTAGGGAATGTGGTAAGTGATGGTTGGTGGGTACTGAATTGGTTGATGGTGAGGTTGTAACGGAGTTGGTATTAGTAATGGATTGAGATTTTGGGGTGGAGTTGCGTATTTATTTGGTGGGAGAGGATTTTGCAGATGTTGGTTTTGTGCATTTTTGGGAGGTGTCGGGTTCTTCATGTTCTATTGGTTGATGTCAGGGACATTCAGGGTGAGTGACAAGTTTGCCAAGTTGCGAACCTACTCATGTTCTCCTTGCAATTCCAATATCTTTTGTTCCAATCTCAAGACTAGGTCATTCAGTGCCAGAGTACGCCTTCCATCTGAATTTTCTGTGTTCTCAACATTCTCCTTTCGGATACCACTTAATTCGTCCATTTTGCTTTTCCTTTGCCTTTTTTATTGCTTAAAGGAGGAGGAGCTGGAGGGTATTTAGATCTGGTATGATACGCTGATGATGCCAGTATGAGTAAACCAACCTAAGGGGATGGGAATAATCAAAATAAGGAAAAACACAAAGGTAACAAGTAAGTGAGGATTTTGAAATATTTGCAATATTTAAACACCTATTGGGAAAAACGTAAATTCGTGTCTTAATTTGGGAGCCTTGTTGTGCCTGAGGCAGGCCTAGAGATAAATAGATTCGGAGAACTTTAGATATGAATAAATGCTTCATTTCGTAACATGAAAAATAGTCAAATCCCAAACGACAATATGATAATAGAAAAATAAGTCACTACCTGCACTTGGCCTTATTACATTTTAGGAAAGCAAATAAATCTAGATTATTTGGTCCTAGAAGGACCTTCCCCAGATTCAATCTTCCTAACTCCAGCGTACAAGCCCCCATCTCGTGCAGACCCAACAACAAGTAGGCTCTGGCAAATGTCCTCCTTCAGTTCGTTCGGTGTTTTGGCAATCCTCAATCCATTTTATGACTTTACCTTGCAGTTCCACTATTTCTCGCTCTAGATATTCCATCTTCCTGTTGGAAGTGACTGCCATTTCTTTCCATTCTTTGATCAACCTCACATTCCTCTCATGTATTATCGGTGCTCATTCTCAGAGTCGTGGACCCTCTTGCATAGCCTGTTGTATTTGACTTGAGCTTCAGCTTCTTCGTCTATGATTTTATTCCCTCGACCGGCTACTGGCATCACCATTCCTTTTAGATTGTCTTCTAACCACTCCGGGTAGAGAGGTTCACACCCTGCATGATACTTGTCTGGCTTAATGGTGTTCTTTTACACAATGATCTTGCAGTGCCACATGTGTTGAGCTTGGCATTTGTAAGGAACATCATCATCCTAAAAGTCGCCTCTGAAATGGCTCATATTGGCGATCATGGGTACAACCTATTTCCTGCCTGCTTGCCTCATAACTCGGATAGGGACATAAGGGTATATCTCTCTCAACCTGATTAGCACCAAGTGTGGAGCGTCCCTTGATCTGATGATGAATTCGTCCATTGGGAACCATTCAAAGATCCATTGTATCTGTTCCTTAATAAGATTGTCGAAGAACTCTACCCAATCTTTGGCACTTTTTGGCTGAGCAAACCTGTCCGGAATGTAAGTCATCCGCTTGGGGTGGTGGAAGGCAATATGGTCGTTCCAAGCCCTTCGCGGAAACTCTTAGTGATAATGACCCTTCTGGAGATGTTATAATAACCACAAATACAGCAACATGTTACAACCCTCGAAATGCTGGACCCCTCTTTGACAGCGCTCCAGAGCCCTGTAGATGTCGGCTATGATCATGGGAACTATGGTGTATGTCTGTCCATTGATCCCTTCCATCAAAGTTTTGGCGACCATTGCCAACCTAGTGTGGATTCTTTCCCTTTCATTGGAAATACTATTAGGACTAAGAAGCATACAATCAACACGAACACTCTGCGGTAGATGTGGCCCAGAGAAGTAAGAGGGACCTCATCATGGTAGGTACAATAGGATTTGCTATGGCCATACCTCTCATACAAATATTCGAAGGGTATGTAAGACTCCTTCAGGAATACTAGGTCAGCCCTTTTCTTCAGCTCGATCATCTTTAAAAACCCTTTACCAGTATGGTTCTCCGGCACCAATAACCCCAGGTTATCCCAAGTCAATCCCTCAAGCCCTACAATTTCTTCTAGAAGTGGTGTCATTTCTATGTCGCTGAAATCGAACACACCTCTTTCACTATCCCAGAATAAAGTGGCAGCATCGATCAAGCTTTTGTTTGGCTCAATGTCTAGTAGAGAAGACAGGTTACCCAGGTACTTTCTTACTTATTTCTTGTCACTTGAGGAAAGGTCCTCCCACCAATCAAGCAACAATGGTGGGATGTTGCTAACCATACCGAATATGGGGAACTCGTGACTCATTTTCTGCAAAACAAAAGGGTTAGGCCCTTCTCCCCCACAAGACTCGACTATTTATACATTCATGATCAGCATATCGGCATTTAGTTATCCAAATTAATGCACAGAACATGGTTGTGTTCGTTGGGATTATGGAAATCCCGGTGGACTTTTGGATAAGGCTCATCTTAAAGGATCATTATGTGGACAACATATTGATCTGACCAGGTTTGACCACGATGCATGCACAATTTGGATCAGAGTAAGGTTACTATGGAGGTTTAGACTAGTACCCTCAAGCGGACCACTTGAGGGGAAAAGGCACGGAACTGTTGACTACACCGCTGATCGACTAGTTTTACCGCAAATAATCCTTATCGAATTTAAGGGTAATTAATAGGAAGATCACAACCATTCATCAAGCGTTGCTATAGGATTTAATACGCACGAGTGGAATATGATATGGAGCATAATTTTATGTAATAATAAATAGTATGTTATCAAGTATTTGCACGTAGGAAAGATAAGGAAAGTATTTTAATATTTGAAAGATAGTTACGGAAAACAAAACAAGGAGACAAGTTAGTTTCAAAAAAATAAAGAAATCATAAATGCTTGAAAGCAATTAAAATCAAATAAGGGGAAAGGGTACATAGGGTAAAGCACGATTGGACTAATTCATAAAAATAAGTTTGTTATGGTAATAGCCGAAAATATCCCCAGTAGAGTCTCCATGTGTCACGACCCAAATTCCAAAACCTGGTCGTGATGGCGCCTCTCGTGAAGACAAGGCCAGCCAACTAACCCAAATTGCCTTTCTAACAATTCTTAAACATAACGAACAGAAAATGCAGCTTAAATGACGTTGATTAACAATATATATATACAACCCAACTCAGCTCGACCGGGGTGTCACAAGTCACGAGCATCTAAGATATAGGAACACAACTACAGAGTGAACTATATATATAAAATGAAATCTGAAGTTCAAGATGAAATCCGGTGCCGCGAACGCTGGCGGTCACCTTGCTCGGCTACAATAGAAATACCTTCAATCTGCTAACAACGTGCTATCGAGTGATCAATACCTACAACTGCACGCGAGGTGCAAGGAGTAGAGTGAGTACTTCCAACTCAGTGGTAATAAGAGTAAATAATGCTGAGAGGCAAGAAATCACGTAAAAGCACTACATCATGCTATAAAGTACGATACCACTCCTACGAGAATCAGTAGTTCCATGAAAATCTTTTATAAAAATATCTGAAGTATAATGCTATCTCAAGCAGTAAAATCAATTATACCATAAAAACCATAAGGTATCAGATAATTCTCTTTCGAAAATAGTGGAAACATCAATTTCAACAATTAAGGAATAATCAAAAGTTTGCCCCTCGGGCTCAATATCAATCTCTTAGTATAGTAACAGCCACACGGGCTCACTCCCAACTCACCAGCACACAACATCAGCCCCTCGGGCTCACTCCCAACTTACCACACACAAGCAACGGCCTCTCGGTCCCACTGCCAACTCACCACACACAAGCAACGGCCTTTCGGGCCCACTCCCAACTCACCTGGGTACCCTGCGCTCACTGGGGGTGTGTACAGATTCCGGAGGGGCTCCTACAGCCCAAGCGCAATATCAATAGGCCTGAAAGCCTACACACATCACACAC
>MU700084.1:80615-103130 GCA_026770625.1 Nicotiana glauca
ACATGATCTAATACATTATTCAAACTTGCTCGAATCATAAAAACGCTATCGCTAACATCAAAATCCTCATTTATCATCAAATCAAAGTCTAAATTTTCTTAAAACTTTCGAATTGCACATTCGATCAGAAATCCAACCAAACGACGTCCGAATGACCTGAATATTTGCAGACATATCCAAAATCACCTAACGAAGCTACTGCAACTCTCGGAATTCCATTTTGACCCTCGGATCAAAATCTCACCTATTAATCGAATTTCGCCAAAATTCCAACTTCGCCAAAATAAGCTAACTTCTTCACCGGACCTCCAAAATTACTTCCGATTGCGCTCCTAAGCCTTAAATTATCACCCGGAGCTAACCGAATCATTGGAATTCAATTCTGAGCCCTCTAACCACATAGTCAACTTCCGATTGACTTTTCTAATACAAGCTTCCTTCTAAGAGGTTATGTGCCTTGTTTTCAACTAGAATCCGTCCAAATTCACCCGATAGACTCTAATACTGATATAAAACATGAAATAACACAATAAGGGAAAAATGGGGCGGTAAATCTCGTGACGACGGGCCGGGTCGTCACACCATGCTACCGTGCCCCCCTTTCTCCCTCCACGGAGAGAAGCCCGGGTTCCGATGTTCATGGGGGGTGATAACTCATTTCCTTTTGGGAATTTGGGTTTTTGAAGATTCGCCACCTAACGAATTATGGTGCATTAGGACACCTAAAGTGATTAACTCTTAGAATAGTTTGCATTACAAGAGATTTAGGGTAAGGGCTCGAAATAACCTTAAGGGGAAGGTGTTAGGCACCCCTCTCGGTCCACAACGGTGGGTCCCAGCCGAACTTGTACTTATGAATTAGTCCTTTTAATAAATAAATAGTTTAAAAACATATTTGCAAAATAAAGGCATGTTTTGGACATTGTATGATTCAAGTAATGAGACAAAAGTATAAGACTTGAACAAGCTGCATATATAGAGAAAAGTAGAGTTTAAGCATCGGGAATTGGGAAAGAGGGGTCATAGGTTGGTTAGCCTACACCATCACCCCTCACAATTCCCGGTAATCACTCCTTAATGAGAGGCTACATGTGACATTAGCGTGTAGTCATCATATCCTTACTACCCAATTCCTTCCCATTAGTCATAGACTAAAGCGCTCCAGCGATCTTGAAAATGTCTTATACATGCACTATCCGTCCCTTCCTCGTGGAACTGGAGTTACTTTAGGACCTCTATTTTTGGACATTTCTAGACCATCCTAAGGTATTCTAAAGGAGAGAAGTCCAAGCATCAACCAAAACAAATAGGACTGCACATAAAGAGGGAACAAGCAATGGCTCACATTTTACCTCCACAAGAAGAACTAATAAATGCATGTCCCAGACAATTGTTTTAGGTATTTAATAAAACATATAACATGATATCTAGGTGAGTGTCACACCTCATTTTTTCACTACACTGCCGAAAGGGTATAATAAAGGGAGTTTTTTCCAATTTGAGTGACAATCGAAACGAGATTATATTATTAAAATATTTAGAGTCGCCACTTGGGAGATTTATGGTACCCAAGTCATCGGTTTAAATCCCGAATTGAGAAAAAGGTTTAACTCTGTATATAGTTTGCAAATCAAAAATTCGAGTAAGGAATTATGTTAACACGGGAGAAGGTGTTAGGCACTCCCGAGTTTGGTGGTTCTAGCACGATCGCTTTGATCATACTTGCCTTACACAATTATTTAATTATTTATTTTAGAACCTTGTGCGTTTACTTCTTTTACCGCTTTTAATTAAGAAAAGTTATCTTTAAACGGGTTACGCGTATGTATACCCGCTTGTTTGGCACGTCAAAAATCATGTCACACGAACGTGTCCACGATTAATAATGCTTTATTACTATTACAAAAAATTTGGGCCGAAGTTGCGCGAACGCATACTACGGTTTTGTTTTTAGAAGCGTAAATGTGTTACGCGGATGTATATACAATCACACTAGTATTTTAAAAATGACCCTAAAGGATATTCTACGAATATTGGTCAACTTTAATATCTAGTTTATAAAATTAATAAGAGGGCCACGTATTATTAAATTGCTAGGCACGACACCCCTTGGATTCTAATTTAAAGGGTACTAAATTTGGAGGGCCATAAGCTTTGAGTTGTCGAATGATGGCTCACCTCAAATAATTAAATGCTATTCAACTAAGCACTGAATGAACATGGGAATTTTATACAAACTAACTAAAGGTTTGCATAGCGATGAATTAATAATTTAACAAGGGGAACTTGGGCCAACACGAACATTTAATGGGCAGATGTGGATCAACAAGGACAGGGGAGTCCAAAATCCATTCACAGGCGCCTTCAAGTTTGGGCCTAAGAGTGAGCCTAGTTTTTGGGACACGGAAGCTAGTGAGTGTAGGACTCAACATCGAGTCCCTAAGGCCAATATCCAACGAAAACAAAGAAGAAAAAAAAGACAATCAGCGAATACCAACGCCCATACGAGCAATCTCCTGGCTTCATTATACATAGCAAGAGGCAGTCACATATTGTTTTAACAACTGAAAGCATTGCAAATTAAAACCATTAGGAAAATCCAAATTTGGAAATTAGCTATAAACCCAAGCTCTAATTTCCAAATCTAAAAACTAACTAGTAATACAAACTTTAGGGATTAAGCCTCAAATAGATTACGTATTTTTTAATTTTTACAGCCTATTGGAATACAAAATCAGCATTAAAGACATCAACTAATTCCAACAAAGACCAAACAATGTACCGAATTCATGGCTGCTTATCATGAAATTTGCATTTACCACTTTAGCACAAGCCTATTTACTAATTGAGGGTCCTCAATTCCACAGAACCAGCCTCGAGACATACATGTCAAAGATCAATTGCAAGGGACTGGAATAAACTAGTTCACAAAAATCTGTATAGTTAAAGGAAGAACAGCGATGACATTTAGGAGAACATAGAAGAGGAATAAAAGATAAAACTAAACTAAATGGAAAAAGAACTAATGCCATCCTTCAGAATCCCACCTCTATTTTACTTCCAAATTTGAACCTCAAATTACATGAGTTTTTAGAGCATGTACCTGGAAAGCAAAGTAAGAGAAAAGAGGAAGGTCAGCACAGCAAAACCAGTATCAGCAGACCATAGCAACACCAGTTTTAACTGATTTGAGTTTTGGAAATAGTGAGAAAATCAGTGTTACTCCATCTAGTACCAAGGAAAATAGACCAGTTTTTTGCCAAATCCAAACCAGTAAAGTGATCAAACGACCCTCAATAGTTAGAATGCCGACAAAACTTCAACCGAACAATTGTAAACCAACAAGTTTAACTCATTTTAACCTCTAAAATATTCAAGAATTATTTCAGCAATGAAAACCTCATGAATCTCAAAAAAACTCTAATGGAACAGTAATTCCTTTTTATTTTTTAGCCGTATGAAGTTTTTAAATTTTTTAGCTCTTGAAATCTCTGCCCCCTAAAGCAAGAAAGAGCATCTTTATAGGCAAGCAATTAGGGCAGCCCTTAAGGTTTGACTTTTGTATTTTAGTCCCTCATTTTGTGACTTGGTGCCCAAGTTAAACCATTATAAGTCTGAAATTCAATAAATACCCCCTACTAGAAGCTTCCTATTTCTGTTAATAAAAGATTACTTAGGTGAATTACCCCTTTCAATATTTACCCTTCCAAATGCGGGTCGCATTGGCCCAACCAAATTTGTATGGGTCTGCAGACCCCAAAATAGATCCCACTTGGGCTTTTTAATTTTTAGAACAAATTAAAGAAAACCAGGGACCCCCAATTAAGAACTGACCCAAAATTCCCAAGATAAGAAACCCAGCACCATTTCTTTACAAAGCAGCCCAAACAAACAAAAACAAACAAGCATAAAATTGAATGAACTAATCAATCTAACTTCATAACGGTAAATTAACTAGGTCATGGTCCTAATTTTATTAAGTAGGTGATTAAACTGCTGATGAAATTGAGACAGTAATCATGCTATTAATTCAAATAAATCAAACAAACAAAATAGGGTTGAGGAACGGACTAGAGAAGAACAAACGGACAGTCAACAATTCCGTCTAAGACTCGAATTGAATTTCAACTGATTTGTCCAATGAAAAGAGAAGAAAAGAATAAGAACGCAAGCCAAAATAACACAATGCACTGAAATAGAGAAACAACTCACCACACCAAACTTGAACTCGAGGCCTGATTCTTTTACTTCATCTCCAAATAATGTTAACCGCTTGTTCTTTGTCAAGAACAAGCGGGCAACACTATTTTGTGATGAAATCGACTCTAAATTTTATGAAGGCTGGAGCAATCATCATGCATGCTCAAGTCTGAGTTTTGTCTCTTAGAAACTTGGATTCTGGATTTGAAATTCGAAAGTTTAATTAGGATTTGAGGGAAATGGATTGTGGATTTAGCATGAAGGTGTCTTGGTGGTTCCATGGTATTATTTTGGTGGCGATTGGTGGTGGCACCACAGGACAGGGCGGAGGAATCCATGGCGGCGCCCTAGGGTTTGGGATTTTAGAGGTTTTTGGTTGGATTTGAGGGAAACTAAGGGTGGATTGATGATGAGGAAAGGGAGAGGGAGCTCTGGTGTGAATTTGGGGGTCATTGGACACCGATTGTCGCCGTAGGCGATTTTCGGCAGGCGGTGGAAGGCGGGGTTAAGGTTGGTCTCGTGAGAGGTGAGAGAGACCAGGGGGTAGGGATTTGTTAGGGGGGTAGGGTCTTTTAGAAACTAAAATATTAAAGCAACCTGAGTTCCGCGACGTTAGATCAATCATCCTAGACGGCTAGGATTAATTCTACCTAAACGACGTCATTTTGTATAGGGGAGCGCTGGACCGGACTTGGGTGTGGTTTTGGGCCTGGACCAGGGGTAATTTGGGCGGGTACTGGGGTAGTTTGACTTGGGCTGGGCATTTTAATTGACTTGGCCCAAAATCTAATTCTTTTAATTCTTTTTCCTTTTATTTTATTTTTTTTCTTTTTCTTTTCAAATTAAAACTAAAAATCTAAATTAACTCTAATTACCTTACCAAATTATATTAAGCTCTAGTTAATTATTAACTCAAGTAATTAAACCAATTTAAAGGAGAACTAACCAAATTCAAAGATAAAAATTTAAACAAGGCAAAAAATGAATTAATATTTTTTTGTGATTTTTTGTATTTTTGTAAAATCCTAATTACTAGCTAATAAAATTAAATCCTAAATGCAAATGCCATGCATATTTTTGTATTTTTATGAATTTATGTTAAATTAAAAATGTATACATAAATGTAAATAAAAATGGAAATTATGCAATTAATTCCTAAAAATTAGATAATAAAAAGAAAAATCCTAAATTTAAGAATTCTGTAGGAGTAAATCATGCGAGGCAAAAATCACGTACTCACAGCTGCCCCTCTTTACTTGGAAACACAAAGAGTTTTTGTGCAAAGATAAGTGAGCGAATACGGGCAATTTTTGCCCGTTTGAAGACTCTGTGGGAAGCATTTTTGAAAGATTTGACCGCACCCTACTTCGAGGTTGCCTACATATCCTTGGCCAAAAAGGAATCAGGTCAGTGTAGTTCAGGAAGTTTTGGTAGCTGGGACTATCGGGAGCTGTGATTTCACTGCTGATGCTGCTACTACTGTTTGCTGATCCCCTTATTACACCATGTCAAAAAATAAAAAAAGAAGCTAGACTAGACTATGATCTATGCTTTACTAAAATCCTATCTATATCTTCAAACTTGCTCTTGTGGTTCTTGTTGCCTTGTTGACTTGTATTCTCCCGGTGATATCCCTTTGTTGCCGCCTTCAATTGTAATCTGAGATGTATGCCCTTTCTCTAGGTGAACGCCTGACTGCTGTCTTGAATGTATTCCCTGCTCTCCAGGCGGGCTCCTGATTGCTGAACTTGAAATGTACTCTCTACTCTCAAGGCGAGCTCCTAACTACTAAACTAGAATGTAATCTCTGCTCTCCAGCCGGTCTCTTGACTGCTGGCTTGAAATATATTCTCTGCTCTCCAGGCGGGCTCCTGATTGCTTAACTTTGAAATGTATTCCCTGCTCTCCAGGTGTGCTCCTGACTACTGACCTGAAATGTATCTCTTGCTCTCCAGGCGGGCTCCTGACTGCTGAGTTGAAATGTATTCCCTGTTCTCTAGGTGAGCTCCTGACTGCTGGCTCGAAATGTATTCCCTGCTCTCCAAGCGGGCTCCTGACTGCTGACTTGAAATGTATTCCCTGCTCTCCAGGCGGGCTCCTAACTGCTGACTTGAAATGTATTCCCTGTTCTTCAGGTGGGGTCCTGACTGCTGATTTGAAATGTATTCCCTGCTCTCTAGGCGGGCTCCTGACTGCTGAACTTGAAATGTATTCCCATGCTCTCTAAGCGGGCTCCTGACTGCTAAACTTGAAATGTATTACCTGCTATCCAGGCGGGCTCCTGACTGCTAAACTTGAAATGTATTCCCAGCTCTCCATGTGGGCTCCTGACTTCAACAAAATAGACAAAAACAAAGAAAATTTCCTGCCTCAGTTTGGGTATCTGGGCACATATGTAAGTGTAAAACGGACCACATTACCAAATATCAATAAGAACTTGAAAGTTAAAACTTGAATTGTATTCCTTTTTCTCCATGCGGGCTCCTGACTACTGAACCGAAATGTATTCTCTGCTTTCCATGCGGGCTCCTAACTGCTGACTTGAAATGTATTCCCTGTTCTATAGGTGGGCTCCTGACAGCTGTCTTGAAATTTATTCCCATGTTCTCCAGTGGGGCTCCTGACTGCTGACTTGAAATGTATTCCTTGTTCTCCAGGTGGGCTCCTGACTGCTGACTTGAAATGTATTCTTTTTTCGCTAGGTAGGCTCCTAACTTCAACAAAACAGATAAAACAAAGAAAATTTTTTGCCCCAATTTGGGTATCCGGTCACATACATAAGTGTAAAACGAACCATATTACCAAATATCAATAAAAAACTGAAAGCTAAAACTTGAATTGTACTCCGTTGTTTTCCAGGCGGCTTCCTGATTGCCGACTTCAAATGTATTCCCTGCTTTCCATGTGGTCTCCTGACTACTAACTTGAATGTATTCCCTGCTCTGGCTCCTGACTTCAACTTGAATGTATTCCCTGCTCTCCAGGCGAGCTCCTGACTACTAACTTGAAATGTATTCCCTATTCTCCAAGTGGGCTCCTCACTATTGACTTGAAATGTATTCCATGTTCTCCAGGTGGGCTCCTGACTTCAACAAAACAGATACAACAAAGAAAATCTCTTGCCCCACGTTGGTGGCTGGGCATCATATTACCAGATATTAGAAAGAATTTGAAAGCTAAAACTTGAATTGTACTCCCTCTGTTCTCCAGACGGGGTCCTGACTGCTAAAACATGAATGTATTCCCTGCTCTCCAGGCGGGTTCCTGACTGCTGACTTGAAATGTATTCCCTGTTCTTCAGGTGGGCTCTTGACTGCTGACTTGAAATGTATTCTCTGCTCTCCTGGCGGGCTCCTGACTGCTGACTTGAATATATTCCCATGTTCTCCAGGCAGGCTCCTGACTACTAAACTTGAAATGTATTCCCTATTCTCCAGGTGGGCTCCTAACTTCAACAAAACAGATAAAAAAAAGAAAATTTTCTGCCCTAGTTTGGTGGCCGGGTACATAGGTGAGTGTTAAACTGAATCATTTTACCAACTATTATTAAGAATTTGAAAGCTAAGTCCTATTATCCAGGGAGGTCCTGACAACTTTTAATTAAACGTCAATTATAGATCTAAGCTGTATCTTCTAAATGTATTACTTCCGCTAAGTCATGTTATCTAAGAGGGTCTAAAACCACATCCTATTATCCAGGAAGGTCCTGAAAACTCCTAATTAAATCCTATCTTAAACATGCAAACTTTGACACCAACTTACATTACTCTATGCTATTCATGATTGTTTTGAAATTTAACTAAGCCACATTTTCCAGGAAGGTCATGAGAGTTTACGGTCAAACCTATTTTGGTGCTTGCTCTTTCCCCTACGGAGAGTTTCTCCGAAACAAATAAAATTTTCTGCCCCTGTTTCAATCAAAGGAAAATCTTGTCAGTTTGAAATGGTGGTTAGTTGATGGAATTCTTGCTGAGGATGCCTCCGCTACCGTGTTCTGCTTTGACCTGCTTCTTCGAATTGGCCCTGACCCACTTGACTTTCTGACTGACTTTCAAACCTCATGACCTCTGATGACCCGAGTGTTCTGTATCCACCCTATTGTTTCACATCTCTGGCCCCATTTATTTGAACCTTTGCAATTCCCATGACATTACCAAATCATTCCTCCGATGAAACTTTCGGTGACTCCCTGTACCTTACTTTATATCCTGATATCTTCGCTATGTTTTTGACCACACTGTGCTTTGCAATTTTGGAAGCTGGTAGTGAGCTTTGAAACCCTTTCTCATTTGATTTGAACAAGACTGACATTGAAACATCTTAGAGAGACAACAACCTCGAAATAAATGAAATGCATTGACCTTGAGAGTTAAGGATAAAGAAAATCTAAAACCGGACAGCTTACTAAAAGGAAAAAGGGAAAGAGACTTATCTGAGTGGAACAGCTGATACCATTGATCATGACATGCATTTCGGACTAATCGGCCCAATCCGTCCAACCAATCAACTTTCAATTGCCATACTTTGTTTCCCGATAATTCCATAACCTGATTTCACCCAAGTCCTAACCTTATTCATCCTGCGGTGTCCTGAATGGTTTTACCCACAAACATCTCCCATTTGTTCACTTCTCAACTCACTTTCTCTTTAAGGTGCCCGCAAGGGTTTTCACAATTAAGACTTTGTCATTTCTGGTTTCTCTTAATTCACTTTTGCCTTACAGTGCCCGTGAGGGTTTTTCACCAATAAGGCTCTCTCATTTTTCATTTCTCTCAGCTCGCGTCACCTTACGGTGCCCGTGAGGGTTTTCACCAATAAGACTCTCTCACTTACATTATTTTTTTGCTTGGACCAGAGTGTTGCCCCTGACATAAATCACCTCTTCTTGATTGATTTGCCATTTCTTGACGACTAATCAGAAGGTCTTTCTTTGGACCGTAATGCAGACTTTTGGACAATATTAGAATGAAAGGGTATAAAAGGCTCAAAAAAATTCAAATGGGCTCAAAATTACAACTTTTGGAATCAGATCTTTTACAACATACACCACTTTTGCCCCAGTTTCTTGCTTGGGGACTTTTGGATTTTTATTTTGATGGGACCGAACCATGAGGCTGCCTACGTATCCTTAAAAGGAATCAGGTCGAACGTAGTTCATGATACTACTTTTATTGATGCTATTTTTCTTTTCTTTTTCTTCCATTTTCTCTTCTTATCTTTTCTTTCTTCATTTTGCCTTTTATCTTTTTTCTTTTTATTTCTTTTTCTTCTTTTTTCTTCTTTTTCTACTCTTTTTTTTTTCATTTTCATTTTTCTTCTCTCTCTTTTCCTTTACTTATCCTTTACGCTTGCGTTTCTGAACTTTGCTACTGATTTCAAAAGAGGGGTATAACAGAAAATAAGTAAGGCTCAAAGGGGTAGTGAGGGATAAAGTATTTAGATAGCAGAACAAAATGCCTTCGTCATTCCAATCTCCAAAAAATGCCAAGTAAGAACAAATACAATTAAAACAAATAAAATCATACATAATATCTCTTGACCGCATCGGAATTGATGGCCATTTCAACACATTTGCCTTCTATGTCTGTTAGATACAAAGCGCCATTGGACAACAATCTTGTCACGATGAACGACCCCTGCCAATTTGGGGCGAAGTTGCCTTTGGCCTCAGCCTGGTACGGAAGAATACGCCTCAACACTTGCTGGCCCACTTCGAACTTTCGTGGACGTACCTTCTTATTATATGCTCTTGCTATTCTATATTGATACAACTGACCATGACACACTGCTGCCAATCATTTCTCATCGATCAAACTCAATTGCTCCAGGCGGGTTTTGACCCACTCATCATCATCATATTCCAATTCATCGTCACACTCAATTTCTTGTATTATTATTTCATAATTAGACCGACTTTTAAGACTAGGCCGAAGATTCCTCATGCATGTCATGTTATTGAGACCACCATAGAAAGAGCTGTACAAGAAAGAAAAGAAAACAAGAATGAAACTATCAGGAATGAAGAAGAAAGGAAATTGCATTTCACTAAAGTTGAAAGATAACAAGGTAACATAGAATCTGAATCACAACCCTGGAATAATCCAGACAAGTAAAAGAAAATCAAAGCCCACTACCAAAACTCCCTCCGAGTAGGAAGAGGAGTAACTTCCCAATTGTTGATCTTCACATTCGGCCTGACAAAATGCACCTCTTCGCCACCGGAACTTCCCGCAATTTCCACTGTGTTCACTTCATCAATTAAAATTTGGACCCTCTCAAATACTCCTCATCAAAGACAACCATAAGCTTTGGAACTGCTGACACTGGATGCTTCACTGCCCTTGAAAAGGTGTGGGATAGGCCTAGAGAGCAGCCATGCTTTCTTTTTCAACTTTATAGCCTTCTTCACATCATCCCCTCTAGACTTGAACCCCAGAACAAATGTACTCAGATTATTACATAGAAATACTGGCTGCACAATACCTTGCAAAGATGCGCCCAAACCTTTACCCAGCACAAAACCATACTTCAACAACTCATTAGCTACCATGCAGATCAAAGGTGATAGCCTCAGCCATGGAACGTATTTTCCTTTAGGAATCTTTCCGACAAACATCGTTTTGAAAGTTTGATAAGTTAAAGGTCCTTGATCATGTCCAGCCTTAATAAATGGAATAGATGAATCTTCATGAAAGGATATATCCTCTTCCCTACGCATAACTATGTCTTGTTTGTCCCATTCAAATTTCACCATTTGATGTAGACACGATGGCACTGCCTTAGCCGCATGTATCCAAGGCCTACCCAATAATAAATTATACGGGACAACCATGTCTAGAACCTGAAATTCCACACTGAAACCAACTGGCCCTATCACTAATTCATGCATTATATCTCCAGTAGAACCTTTTCCTTTTTCATCAAAACCTCGAACACCTATACTGCTCATGTGCATTCTTTCGGTGATGGCCTTCAACTTTTGCAAAGTGGACAGAGGGAAAATATTTGCACTGGATCCATTATCAACCAACACCCTGGTGACAAAATAGTCTCCACACTTCACCGTGATACACAGAGCTCGATTGTGTTCCGTACCCTCTATAGGAAGCTCCCCGTTCGCAAAAGTGGTCCTATTTGCTTCGAAGATCCTGCCAGCAATCTTTTCTAACTGATTTACTGTGATGTTATCAGTAACATGTGCCTCTTTCAAAATCTTCATTATGGTCCCGCGATGTTCATCCGATTGTGTCAATAAAGAGAATAGAGAAATATTAGCTGGAGTTTTCCTTAATTTTTCAACAATAGAATAGTATTGCACCTCCATCTTTCTCAAGAACTCTTCGACTTCCTCCTAAGTCACTGATTTCCTTACTGGCATTTGGTTACCCTTGAAGAGCTTGGCCTTCCTTAGTTCTTTGGAGGTAAGACATCCTCCGAAATGATTCAATCCTCCAATCTCAACAGGTTCTTCCTCCACTTCCTTTCCTTTGTGTGTCATTATTGCTCGTTTACAGCTCCCTGGGACATCCTTTGTCTCGGCCGCTGGCAACTGAGTCATTGATTTAATAGATACAGGGGTAACGGGAGACCATTTCACAACTACAACATGCTTGCTTGGCATCCCTAATACCACCAACTTTGGCTTTTCCCTACTTGCCCTGATACCATTTGAAGACCCTTCTCCAAATATCACACGTTTTCTAGATACTTCATCTTGCCCCACAACCTTAGCGGGTTTTTCAATTTCACTGAGAGGCCCAAAATGAGGAGTGCACCAGTATGGATCCGAGGTCTTGAATGTTGGTTTTGTACCATAGTATTAGTTATCAGAAACTTTGAACAAGGTTCCACTAGAAGATAGAAGGATGTTGGCATGGGGAGGAGCTACAAAAACAGGAGTAGTTAATGACACGCTTGTATTGGCGGGTGGAGCATGAAAAGGCAGGGACAAGGTGCCAGGATAATTGTGGCAAGGGGCAAAGCCTGAGGCATGTTTGGAGGAGAGTCCAACAGCATTGGGAATCTGGGATTCATGGTAGTGGGACAGAAGCAAGACTTTCGATGTAGTTGGTGGGGAATGAGGGTAGAGGTTGCCCATTAATCCAAGCCTGGTACATCTCCATTATTTGACGTTTCAACCTTTGGGCCTCTTCTTTCAACTCAAATTCCGATTCGACAGCACCTATGTTTGATCCCTTACTAGTCATGGTTGTCTTGCTATTTGACCTAGCGTGCATGGATGACTTGCCCAAATACCACAAACTAAACACCTGCCTGGACTTAAAATAAAGCCATCACGTTAGCATTATGGCATTTAACATAAGATAATCTCACTTTATGCGCAATGCACCTAGCCACAGTTATCGGTTCTAAAATGACTTCGAGGGTACAAAGGTCAGTGGCATCATCCCCATTCTGTCCATTTCACCCTCTCTTTTCTTTGCTTTTCTAGCACTTGCTTGCTCATTTTTCCTTCCTCTTTCCCTTTCAATTATCACTTTTTTCTTTCCTCTCATTTCTCACATCCCATGGTTCTACCTCTCTTTTTTTATTTTTCTTTTTTCTTTCTTTTTCTTTTAATAATAAAAAAATAATTTGATCGAACCCTATGTAGGTTGTCTACGTATCATGACCCCCGCATGAATTAGATCTTTACGTAGTTCTGGAAGATCGGGAACAAAGTAAATAAACCCACGTTCTCTTTCCTTCTTTTCGTTTTCCTTTCTTATTCACCTTAATGACTACTCTGATGAGAAAAAAGAAATAAAAGAGGCAATTTTTTTTTTAATTTTATGGGATTAATTTTCTATGATCTATTCTTTTTTTTTCTTTTTTTTCTTTTGAAACAAATATTCTATTAAGGAAAAACTCTAGAAGAGAAAGATATTTTTTTATTTTTTTTCTTTTTAAGAAGAAAATCTAAAGAATAAACCACAGAAAAATATTTTGGATTTTTATTTGATATCCTGATGCCAGATTTCGAAACAAGCAATGAAAAACAAAATGTGTTTGGATTTCAATTTCGATTGCCTAAAGAAGAAATTCTAATGATAAACAAAGTATGTTTTCTATAATATTCTAAAGTTCTAATGAAAACAAAATAGAATTTTTTTTTCAATTTTCACTAATTTCCTAAAAAGAAATCTTGTTTTTTTTTTGCTTTTGGAATTAATACCTAAAAAAAGGTACTAAAAGAAAATTCTCTTCTTTTTTGAATTTTTAGTCCTAATATACTAAAGGAAGTATAAAAATAATTTTTTTAGATAAAAATTCTAGATACTAATTTCCTAAAATAAAACCACCTCAAACTTCCTTTTCTTTTTTTTCCTCTTGATTTCTAGGAGTAGTATTTCTAAAGAAAATTCTAACGGAAACACAAAATATCTATTTTTTGGATTTTTGAGTTACACCACACCTTATCAAATACAAAATAAAAAGTACAATAACAAAAACTTGACAAAACTAAGGGCAAAGGACAACATAAAAAAATCTCCTTAAGTAACTTCTGAATGTAGTGGCCCTAGGGTATCTGTCATGCTCAAAATCCGGCAAGTAAATTCACACCTGTATGAGAAAACTTAAACCAACATTATGTGAGACAATAACATTCCCTATTAGACATATGCAAGACATGGTTGCAATTATTTTTTGCAAAATAAATTAGACAAAAGGTGGCTAGAAGTGCAAAACTTGGCTAAGACCCCGAAAAGCCAAGAACCTAAGATTTACTAGGAAGACCGGACCCTATGTGGGTTGCCTACGTATCATGTCCCGAAAGACGAGAATCGGGTTTGCGTAGTTCGGGCCGATTGGGTATGGTGAGAATTTTAAAAGAAAACAACTAATATGTTTTGTTCTTGTCTTTTCCTTGAAAATAATGACACATGCAACATCTTTTTGGATTTTTTTCCTTTTTTTTTTGAATTCCTAATTTTCGGAAAATGTTTGAAAAGTGCAAAATATTTTTTTTTTGAATTTTCAAGCTCTTTTTGTTTTTCTGAACAAAAATGTGACAGAAATCATAATTGGGCCCCACTCTCTTTATATTCACACTTCACCTTCTTCTTCTTTTTTTTTTTTTCATTTTCCCTCAGCTATCATTGGTCCGCCAAATGACCTTTTTTCCCTTGAATGAATGCAACATGCAACACATAGGATGCATCATGATGGTCTTTTATTTTGGGGTACACTTTTCCTAGACGGACCCAACCCCTGTGTTGAGTCCCCTAAGTCAAGTGTAAATGATGCAAGCAACGCCCCTACTAGGGATCCGGCATGAGTTTGTATTTTTCTAGGTTTAAAAACTTGGGGTTTTGGTCTAGACTTGGGGTACCCGAGCGGACAACTAGAGCCGAGGAGGGGGCGACGTACCGGGAGCACCAGACTCTGCCCGACCTGGTCACTTGCCCAGCCTCGCTCAATTTGGTATCATTTCTACAGAAAAAGTGGGCCACGCGAACGTATGCACCATTTTCAGAAGACTTAGAGGAGTGGCGTAAGAAGACAATTATATACAATTCAGCAATATTAAAGCGGTAAGCAGATAGCATTTAGCACAAAGGTTCACAAAATACAATAATATCAACAATAAATAAGCCAAATGAAAATCATAAAACAAGCTCGAATTCTTGAACTCTGAACAAAAAGTTCTGGGTTCTTATCCCTAGCAGAGTCGCTAGAGCTGTCACATCTCCTTTTTTCACTACACCCCCGAAAGGGTATAATAAAGGGAGTTTTTTTTCAATTTAAGTGACAATCGAAATAGGATTATATTATTAAAAGATTCAGAGTCTCCGCTTGGGAGATTTATGGTTGTCACATCTCCTTTTTCGACTACACCCACAAGGGCGTATAAAAGGAGTTTTTTCACTTAAAGGACAATCGGAACGAGATTTATTATTAAGATTTCAGAGTCGCCACTTGGAAGAATAATGGTGTCCCAAGTCACCGGTTGAATCCCGAACTGAGGAAAATTATGACTCTGTTAACAGTACGCGAACCAGAAATCCGAGTAAGGAATTCTGTTAACCCGGGAGAAGGTGTTAGGCATTCCCGGATTCCGTGGTTCTAGCACGGTCGCTCAACTGTTGTATTTTCTTTTATTTGATTTCAAAACATGTTCTAACTTATGTGCCTTTTATCAATAATCCGCTTTTATTTTTAATTTAATAAGAATTGCAACGTCGTGAAAATGCGTTTCGAACCACGTCGCACCAGTGCACCCGTGATTGTCAAAATATTTCGACTTCATTGAGATTTGGATTTGGGTCACATAAATATGCACCCATATTTAGGAATGTAATATTATTAAAATACGCGCCTAAAGCAACTACGCGTTTATTATCTTTAGGGAAGATCGTGAAATTGGCTAAACGGTCTTCCTGAGTTTCTAAGTATTTTTGTATAAGCTTTTATAGAGGACCCCGTATTTTGTATTTCATTTGGCGAGGCTCGTCTAATTTTTGTTTTAAGGCCGACCTAAAAGCAACTACAATTATCTACTTAATTTGTCTCTAATAATAAAGAGGAAACCTTAGTCAATTAAAATGCTTGAAAGGTCCAACATTCCCTAATCCAATTTTACTTAATTAGGCCCATTAGCCAAATGAGTAGAAACAACCCATTTATGAATACAAAGAGCGGGACATTTTGGGCTTGTGATGAAGGGTCCGGACCCAAGGCATGCTGGAAGCCAACAGATCCAATTACATGAGTAAGTAATCCTAGCTTCCTAGACATTTTAACATCCCAGTTCATTACAGTCATTGGAAATTTGAATTCTACTCAGTTAATAACAAATTCTATTGATAGTACAGTTTATTACTTCGAATATTTACGTGCTTGTCCTAATGTACCCACTTGTGCAATTTTGTGATGATCAATGAAGAAAAACTCAGCTACAGCATGCAACATGAGCCCTAACTGATTTTATACCCAGAAATGTGCAATCCAAAGCGAATTCCATTTTTAACATATTCACATTTATTCGAGTGTTCAACTTCACACGAAAGCTTGGAGTAAATTTCTACGTTAATGTTGTTTCCAAAACTAATAGTTCAATTAACTACTAAATACACTTTATCCTAGGCTAATTAACAAATCAATACAAACTAATAATCATAACAGTCCAAGTCCATATGAAAACAATCCTAATTATACAGGACATACGTCTATACATGTACAAATAGGAATAAACTACATTAATCTATTACATTTAAAATCTATTTAACTATCAATACACAACAATCTAAACAGGCAGTGTTCGAGGAGCCAAGGAATGAGCATTTTTATTTCCATTTCCACTTCATGAGCACCAATACAACATGAGAGAAGCAAATACCTGGATTTGAATGGACAAAGAAAACGAGAAGGTCAACAGTTAGTAATATCACAAGCAGTAGTTGATTCACGACAAGAAATGAATTTAACACTCCATGAAAGTTTCAAAACCAGGCAGCAAATAGATACTCAAACCGAAATAGACTCAAAAGTGAATTCACAGTACTTTTGAAACCTCAGCAAAGCAAACTCATCCTCAAACCAATCTAATTACACCCAAATCCATCCGAAATAAACCTCTGAACTTCAATTATCAGAATTTCAACCATTGAACCATCAACCAGATAAAAAATACTCAGATTTCGAAAGAAAATTGAAAGTCATCTAAAAATATGCAATGAAACAGTAAAATTTTTAGCTTTGGTTTTTTCTATTGTTTTTGGATTTTTGAAGGTTTGAATTTCAAAACTAAATCTGAAATTAGATAGAGAGCTTTTTGGGGGGAATTTTGGAGGCTGAAAAACTTCTTTTCCAACGCAGAGATGACTGCCTTTTATAGGCAAGGTAGGGGAGAAACTTTAGATTTACATTTACACCCCTAGTCCCTTTTTAATTCTTTCAATTTTTATCTATCTACCCCTCATTTCCTGACTTGTCACTCAAGTTACTACCACTAAAATCACTGAAATTCTACTTGTAACCCTATCTAGAAGGTTCTAGAATGTTCTTTTGCCTATGCAATGCCTATATTACCCTTGCCTCCATTTTGAAATTACTATTCTTCACTAAACTACCCTTTTCCATGCCTAAATTACCCTGAAAACCCCTTACAATTACTTTCCTAAGTTACCATTACTCTATCCTTTTAACTGGAGTCTGATTAATCAACACTAATTCAGCTATAACCAATTACCTATAACTAATAAAAGAACTATTAAATACAGAATAGAATCAAATAAATGCTTAACAAAATGCCTACAGATCCATTATCCTTATAAAAGTAATACTGAAATGAATGAAAACAAACTCTACTACACCGAAAAAATCATAATCACAATTGAACTGACAAAACTACCATTAAGCTAAAAGAAATTACTAAATTGGAATCAGGAACCCAATTAAACTAAATCAACCAAGCATCAAAAGGAAAATCAAACAAAAATAGAACAGACTCCAAATTAAAACCAAGGTTAACTAAGCGAACAATTAACAATCATGAAAACACAACTGACCTTAAACAAAGAAACAAGAAGAACTCGAGAAGAAGAAGAAAAAATACTCACTGATTTCGTGCTTCATCCTGATTAATCTCGCATTTGATTTCCAATTAGTGTTATAGGTTTATTTTGTCCAAAATAAACATATAATACTAATTAGAAACCCTCTGAGATTCATGAAGTTCCTAGAAAGGGTGGAAGGCTTCGAACCCTAGATTCGAAATTCGTCCAATTTCAACAGGGTTTGAAGGGATTTGGTTGAGGATTAGGGGTAAGGGAGGTCAAGGGATTGTAGGGTATGAATTTGGGGAAGTTTGGACGAACTAGGGTTTTTGGCCGGATTTTAGATTTAAGATTCGAGACAGATGGCTAGGATTTGAGGAAAACTAAGGGCAGATTCGGAAAGAGGAGGAGGAGGAGCACCTAGGGTATATTTTTTAGGTTCATCTGAGCATCGCCGCCGGCGGCGATAATTTCTGGCCGGCGGCGTTAGGGTGGAGGACGGTGGAGACGTGGTGGCTATGGCGACGTTACAAGGGAAGGGGTGAGGGTACAAGGAAGAGATGAAATGTTTTAGGATTTGTGGGATTATTTGGACAGTTTTAACTGATATGAGGAAATAATATGAGTCGTTGGATTCCGAAGATGGATGGCTA
Organism: Nicotiana glauca; assembly: GCA_026770625.1. Lineage (NCBI taxonomy): Eukaryota > Viridiplantae > Streptophyta > Magnoliopsida > Solanales > Solanaceae > Nicotiana > Nicotiana glauca. The sequence goes on from MU700084.1 coordinate 98,968, forward strand.
GGATTGACTGACGTCCAGACGGCGTCGTTTTAGTATTAGAGGGGCAGGCCGGGTTTTTTGGGGTATTTGGGCTTGGTCTGGGGTGGGTTTGTTGAATATTGGAATGAGCCCAATTTTTTGGTCTCTTATTAAGATCATCCTTTTTAAATTGTTTTTTATTTTAATTTTTTTCTTTCATTTTGTATTTTTTCTAATTTTATTAAAATGCAAAATTTAAAATAGAGACCTAATTTATTTCCAAAATGAAACTAATTAATTTCTAAAATTATTTAAAATCTTTTTTGTGACAATTTCAACAATTTAACAATTAAAAATGCAAAAATGGACTATTTTTGTTATTTTCTTTATATTTTATTCTAAAAATAAATTAATTCCTAATTAATCCTAAAATATGAAATTAAATCCTAAATGTAAATGCCAAATTTATTTTTGTATTTTTTATATGATATAAAAATGCACAAGTAAAATGCAACAATTACTAGAAAATGCCACAAAATTCACAAGAAATTGTAAAATAATAAAGAAATTATTGTGTTTGAATTTTTGGAAATTATTTGGTTAGGGAAAAAATCACGTGCTCACAATGGTGTCCCAACTCACCGGTTTAAATCCCGAATCGAGGAAAAGGTTTAACTCTGTATACAGTCTGCGAATCAGAAATCCGGGTAAGGAATTCTGTTAACCCGGGAGAAGGAGTTAGGCACTCTCGAGTTTCTTGGTTCTAGCACGGTTGCTTTGATCATACTTGGCTTACACAATTTTTTAATTACTCATTTTAGAACCTATGTCCGTTTACTTCTTTTACCGCTTTTAATTAAGAAAAGTTATCTTGAAACGGGTTACGCGTACGTATACCCGCTTGTTTGGCGCGTCAAAAATCATGTCACATGAAAGTGTCCACGATTAATAATACTTTATTATTATTACACAAAATTTGGGCCGAAGTTGCGCGAACGCATACTTCGGTTTGTTTTTAGAAGCGTAATTGTGTTACACGGACGTATAAACAATCACGCTAGTATTTTAAAAATGGCCCTAAAGGATATTCTACAAATATTGGTCAACTTTAATATCTAGGTTATAAAAGTAATGTGAGGGTCACGTATTATTAAATTTCTAGGCACGACACACCTCAGATTCTAATTTAAGGGGTACTAAATTCGGAGGGCCATAAGTTATGAGTTGTCTAATGATGGCTCATCTCAAATAATTAAATGATATTCAACAAAACACTGAATGAACTTGAGAATTTTATTCAAACTAACTAAAGGTTTGCATAGCGATGAATTAATTATTTAACAACGGGAACTTGGGCCAACACGAACATTTAGCGGGAAGATGTGGATCAACAGGGACAGAGGAGTCAAAAATCCATTCATAGGCGCCTTCAAGTTTGGGCCTAAGAGTGAGCCCAATTTTCGGGACACTAAATCTAGTGAGCGTAGGACTCAACATCGATTGCCCAAGGCCAATATCCAACAAAAAACAATCAGCGAATACCAACGCCCGTACGAGCAATCTCCTGGCTTCATTATACATAGAAAGAGGTAGTCACATATTGTTTTAACAACTGAAAGGATTGCAAATTAAAATCATTAGGAAAATCCAAATTTGGCAATTAGCTATAAACCCAAGCTCCAATTTCCAAATCTCAAAACTAACTAGGAATACGAACTTTAGTGCTCAAGCCTCAAATACATTACTTATCATTTTTTACAGCCTACTGGAATATAAAATCAGCATTAAAGACATCAACTAATTCCAACAAAGACCAAACAATGTGTCGGATTCATGGTTGCTTATCATGAAATTTGCATTTACCACTTTAGCACAATTCTATTTACTAATTGAGGGTCCTCAATTCCGTAGTACTATGAACCAGCCTCGAGACATACATCTCAAAGATCAATTGCAAGGGACTGGAAATAAACTAGTTCACAAAAATCTGTATAGTTCTAGGAAGAACAACGATAACATTTAGAAAAACAGAGAAGAGGAATAAAAGATAAAACTAAACTAAATGACAAAAGAACTAATGCCATGCTTCAGAATCCCATCCCTATTTTACTTCCAAATTTGAACCTCAAATTACATTAGTTTTGAGGAGCATGTACCTGGAAAGCAAAGTAAGAGAAAAGAGGAAGGTCAGCACAACAAAACCAGTATTAGCAGACCACAGCAAAACCAGTTTTAACCGATTTGAATTTTGGAAACAGTGAGAAAATCAGTGTTATCCAGCTAGTACCAGGGAAAATAGACCAGTTTTAAAGTGATCAAACGACCCTCAACACTCAGAATGCAACCAAAACTTCAACCAAACAATTGAAAACCAGCAATTTTAACTCATTTTAACCTCTGAATATTCAAGAATTATTTCAGCAATGAAAACCTCAGGATTCTCAAAAAAGCTCTAATGGAACAGTAATTCCTTTTTATTTTTTAGCCGTTTGAAGTTTTTGGATATTTTAGCTCTTGAAATATCTGCCCACTAAGGCAAGAAAGAGTGACTTTATAGGCAAGCAATTAGGGCAGCCCTTAAGGTTTGATTTTTGCATTTTAGTCACTCATTTTGTGACTTGGTGCCCAAGTTAAACCATTACAAGTCTGAAATTCAATAAAAACCCCCTACTAGAAGCTTCATATTTCTGTTAATAAAAGATTCCTTAGGTGAATTATCCCAATTAACCCTTTCAATTACTATTATTTACCCTTCCAAATGTGGGTCGCATTGGCCCAACCAAATTGGTATGGGTCTGCAGACCCCAAAACGGATCCCACTTGGGCTTTTTAATTTTCAGAACCAATTAAAGTGTGACAACCCAAAGGGGTCATCACCATATTTATTCCTTTTTCTGCGCTTCCGAGGCCTTAAAAACCTTATTTTTTTGTTACCTCGATTTGCGTGCGCAGTCCGGGCACGAAGCCGGAAAGTTTTTATGTTAAAATATGTGAATTCTATGAAAAATTTGAAGAATGATGATATTAATATTGATATAGTTGACCTTGGTCAACATTTTGGGTAAACGGACCCGGATTTGTGATGTGATGGTCCCGGGAGGTCCGTAGAAAAATATGAGACTCGAGCATGTGCCCGGAGTCGAAATCCGAGGTCCAGAACCCCGGTAAAAAGATTTTTTTCTGTAAAATTATTTTCTGAAATTTATTAAGGAAAAATAGAAATGAAAATAAGCTAGAAAATATAGGTATCGGGCTCGTATTTTGGTTCCGACGCCCGGTACAGGTCTTAAATATGCGTTAAGCGCTTTCTATAAAAATTTGGTCAAAATCGGATGTCGTTTGACGTGTTTCGGACCTTAATGTCTAAAGTTGAAGGTTGATGAACTTTGAAATGAAAATCATAAGTTTTGAGGCTCGATTCTTTGTAAATGGTGTTATTTTTGGCGATTTGATCGCGCGAGTAAGTCCGTAGGATGTTGTTGGAGTTATGTGTATGTTTGGTTTGGATCCCCAAGGGCTCGGGTGAGTTTTGAGTAGGTCCCGGGAGGCCTTAGGCTTAAATATCAGATGTGGCAGTGCAGCGGGTCCCACGCGGCCGCGATGCATTTCTGTGCGGTCCGCGTGGGCAGGGTCAGAAAAAAATCATTGGTTTAAGTTTAACCACTGTGGCCGCGCACCAAATCAGTACGGTCCGCGCTGGAAGCCACGCGGCCGCGTCGCATTTCTGTGCGGTCCGCGTGGCTAGGTTCAGAGAAGCCAGGTGCAGGTCCACCATCGCGGTCGTGCACCAAAACAGTGCGGTCCGCGCTGGGTAGGTTCAGAGAACCAATTTTTTTCTCTTTTTCGGTGCGGGCGCGTGGCATTTTTGTGCGGTCCGTGTCAGCATTCAGTAAAGCATATAAATCCGAGATTTTCAACTATTTTACACTTTTTCAAAATCCAAAACATAAGAGGCGATTTTTCAAACAATTCTTCTTCTTCAAAACGATTGGTAAGTGATTTCTAATTTATTTTCTTCACTCCTTAACATCTTGTAACATGATTTCAACTCCAATAAAGTATTTTCATAAAAGGGAAATGGGGGTTTGGTTAAGGATTAGGGTTTTCAAAAATTGGGAAGTTGGACCTCAATTTGGGGTCCGATTACAAAACTAATCATATAATTGGAATCATGGGGGAATGGGTAACCGGGTTTTGGTTCGAAC
>MU700088.1:13486-68887 GCA_026770625.1 Nicotiana glauca
TTATTAAAGGACAGTTGAAACAAGAAGGACCAATGATAGTCAGATATTTGGAGAAAGGATCAAAAATTCACAAGGAAGGGAAAAGAAACACCAAGACAGTGACATGAGAAAAACATTTTGGGTCATCAGGATCAGAAAGTTGAAAAGATAGCTGGGAAATCACGGCAAGATAAAACAAGTTCAAAGAAGCAAGTCGGAGCAAGTTCAGAAGCAGGAGTATGGCCAACAAGAATGCCAGCAGCTAACCACCATTTTATACTAATAATGGTTTTTGATTAGAACAGGGATAAAAGATTCAAATCACTTTAAAAGTGAATGTGACCAATGTGGACAACATGGGAACACAGAAAGTTGCGGTAGTCAGGCACCCACCTGGAGAACAAGGGAGGACAGTTCAGGTTTTAAGAAAAGTAGCAATGCTCAAAGGAATCTATTTCAAGGTTTTAGCAGTCAGCCACCGGACTGGGGCAGAAAGTTTTCTTTGTTTTGTTTTGTTGCAAGCAGGCGCCCACCTGAAAAACAAGGGAATACATTTCAAATTTGTCAAGCAGGCGCCCACCTGAAGAACAAGGGAATATATATTTCAAATTCAGCAAGCAGGCGCCCACCTGAAGAACGAGGAAATATCTTTTCAAATCCCGCAAGTAGGCGCCCACCTGAAGAACAAGGGAATACATTTTCAAGAACAACAAGCAGGCACCTACCTGAAAAACAAGGGAAGTATAATACAACTTTATCTTTCAAGTTAACATTTAGTAACATCATGCACCTAGTTATCAAACTGGGGCAGGAAATTTCTTTTGTGTTGTATATCAGTTGTAAGCAGGCGCCCACCTGAAGAACAAGGGAATATCTTTTCAAATTCAGCTAACAGGCGCCCACCTGAAGAACAAGGGAATAAATATTTCAAATTCAGCAAGCAGGCGCCCACCTAAAGAATAAGGGAATATCTTTTTAAATTCAGCAAGCAGGCACCCACCTGAACAACAAGGGAATACATTTCAAATTTAGCAAGCAGGCGCCCACCTGAAGAATAAGGGAATATCTGTTCAAACAAGCAGGCACCCACCTGAAGAACAAGGGAATACATTTCAAATTTAGCAAGCAGGCGCCCACCTGAAGAACAAGGGAATGAATATTTCAATTTCGGTAAGCAGGTGCCCACCTGAAAAACAAGGGAATATCTTTTCAAATGCAGCAAGCAGGCACCCACCTGGAAAACAAGGGAAGGACCAGCTTTGAATTCTAATATTTGATAACATGATATACGTAGGCATCATACTGGGGCAGAAAATTTTTCTTTGTTTTTCAAATTGTGTAAGCAGGCACCTACCTGAAGAACAAGGGAATGCATTTCAATTTCAGTAAGCAGGCACCCACCTGAAAAAAAAAACAAGGGAATATCTTTTCACATGTTGCAAGCAGAAGCCTACCTGAAGAATAAGGGAATACTTTCAAGCAATCGTAAGCAGGAGTCCACCTGAAGAACGGACACAATCAAAAGTTATATTGAAAGAATGCAAGATGTGAGATCAAGGCAACTCAAGAACACAAGATAGCAGACATTAGATAGGATTTTTTTTTAAAATCATAGAGCATAGCCTAGGCTAGCTTATTTTATCTTTATAATGGTGTAATAAGGGGTCAGCAAGCAGTAACAGCAGCAACAGCAACGAGATCACAGCTCCTGGTACTCCCAGCTACCAGACACTCCTGAACTACACTGACCTGATTCCTGTTTAGCCCGGGATATGTAGGCAACCTCTGAAGCAAGGTGCGGTCATAACTTTTCAAAATGCTTCACAACGGAATACTCGAACAGGTAAAAATCGCTCATATTTGCTCACTTATCTTTGCACGAAAACTCTTTGTGTTTCCGAGCAAAGAGGGGCAGCTGTGAGCACGTGATTTTTACCCTATATATGAGTTTATTCCCATAAAATTCAAACAAAAGATTTTCTTTAATTTTGCAATTTCTGTGAGTTTTGTGATAATTGTTTGTTTGTTATTCGTACATGTTAAGTCATAAAAATACAAAATATGCATTAAGGATTTTATTTCATTCTTAATATTGATTAGATAGCAATTTGTTTTAGGACAAAAATTAAAGAAAATGACAAAAATGGTCTTTGCACTTATTTTTCGATTTTAAATAATATTTTAGAATGTTAAAAAATAAAAGCCAAAGAAATAAAAAAAGAGAATAAAATATAGAAAAATGTATAAAGGAAATAAATACAAAATACAAAAATACAAGAAAGGAAAACAAAATACATAAATACATTGGGCCAAATCTGTGGACCAAAAAACCAAAATCCTTAAAAAATAACTGATCCAGGCACAAATATACATCACCGCCTGAGACCAAAACCAAACGACACCGTTTTAAAACAATGAATCTGAGCCGTTGAAGTCTTTGATCAAACGGCCAGAAATGCTGGCCATATACTAAATCAAACGATGAAGTTTAAGTCGTCAGATCTTGACCGTTCATCTATTTGATCTGATGGATAGAATTAAACTGTTACTTAACAAAACGACGTCGTATAAGTATTAATAAATATCAGCCGTTGAATATTTCTAATCTAACGGTTCCTAGTGATCCTGAGGTTTTAAATATACAAAATGTATTATACCCCTCATTTTATATTAGTCTCTAATATCTCTGAAACCCTAGCCGCCTCTTCTTCCCTCCCCCTTCTCTCTCAACCCCCGCCGGAACCATACCAGCGGGAGACGTAACCTACACCGATGACCCCACCAATAACACAACAAAAAGCCCTGAGTCTCCTCTTCCACCCCCATAACCCGTTTCCTTCAAAACAGGCTACGTCCTTTCGAATAGTCGTTCAAGTATCGCCGGAACCCTACTCCGGCAAACACCATGTTAGCTTTTGCTTCCACCCTTAACACCCCAGAACCATCTCAGTTTCCCCATTCCACCCCTCTAACCCGTTTNNNNGTTACTTAACAAAACGACGTCGTATAAGTATTAATAAATATCAGCCGTTGAATATTTCTAATCTAACGGTTCCTAGTGATCCTGAGGTTTTAAATATACAAAATGTATTATACCCCTCATTTTATATTAGTCTCTAATATCTCTGAAACCCTAGCCGCCTCTTCTTCCCTCCCCCTTCTCTCTCAACCCCCGCCGGAACCATACCAGCGGGAGACGTAACCTACACCGATGACCCCACCAATAACACAACAAAAAGCCCTGAGTCTCCTCTTCCACCCCCATAACCCGTTTCCTTCAAAACAGGCTACGTCCTTTCGAATAGTCGTTCAAGTATCGCCGGAACCCTACTCCGGCAAACACCATGTTAGCTTTTGCTTCCACCCTTAACACCCCAGAACCATCTCAGTTTCCCCATTCTACCCCTCCAACCCGTTTGTCTCGAATAAAACCCCAGCTCGTCGAATCTTGACAAATAGTTCGCTGGAACCCTACTCCAGTGAACGACAAAGCCTCAAAATAATACCAGACCTTCCTGTAATCCTCTTCGACTCACGTCTGACATTCTTGGAACCTTTTGAAATCCCAAAGACCCACTGGAAAGCCAAAAAGAGTCTGCCAGCGCTCAAAGTTTCAAGAAAAGGCTGGACGTTAGAAGATGTTCTTTTTTTAAAAAAATAGAAGAAAAGGAAGCAAGTATTATCAAAAAATAAATAAAAAGAGAAAAAAAAGCTAAGTCTTCTTTTCTCTTTCTTTCTTCTCGATTCTGTGTGCATGTTTGTTATTTGTCTCTATTTCTTGATTTTCTTATATTGTTTGAATTCATCTAAACTGATATTGATTAGGGTTTTTGTTTGTTACTTTTGTTCGGATTAATAATAGTTTTGATAGAATTTCAATGCTATTTTGTAATTAATTTCTGTGACAAGTTAAAATTAGGGTTAAAAAGATTTTAATATCATTTTGTTAGTTAATCTCTGCTTTAAATAGGATTTTAGATTTGATACTCTTAAGGTTTAATTTCAGCCAATAGTTAATTTGGATTCTTTTTGAGTGATTGTTGGTTCGAATTGGTTTGATAAAATTCTGATTGGTTGTTAGTTGTTCCAGTTGACTGATTCTGATTAATTTTGACCATATGGTTATGAGTTAATTAAGGTTGATAATTAGGGTTGGTTATAGCTGAGTTTTTAATTCTGAAATATAAAGAGTTAGAATAATGTAGTAATTTGGTTAAGATTAAGGGATAAATGGGTAAAAGGCAGTAAGGGTAGAAGGTAATTAGAATTTGGAAGCAGGGTTAGTTTGGGGAATACTAAATGATTGTAATACACCTAAGGGACCAAGGTAATTTGGGTATAAGATAAGGTAAAAGGGTAGATTTTCTAGAGAAGTGGGGGTAGAATATGGAATTCAAAGGAAAAGGAATATGGTATAAGTGACTAGAACCTTCTAGATTGGACTTTAATGTAATTTTCAATAAACCAAGGGTATTAACTTGTTTAATAAGTCATAAAAGGAGGGTTAATCTGAAAATATTGAAAGTTCAAATTCCCTCCAAATTATATTCTATAAATAAGGCAATTTCTGCCATAATTAGGGGTTGGTTTTTCAGGGGCATTCAGAATTTTCTAAAAATAGATAGTGATTCCAGATCTGAAATAAGATTTTTTTTCAGATCCAAATTACCTCCTTCTAGATTAGAATTCAATCAAAAAAAAAGTATTGTTACATTCATTCTTAGCAGTCTGAAGTTCTCATATGGTTTTCTATTGATTTTGGGAGAGTATTTGGTTTCAAATATTTTGTTTGGTTAATTTTGTTGGTTTTGGGGTCAATTGAAGTGTTTTCTGGTGATTTCAAGTTGGATTTGATTCAAAATAGTTCCTGTTGGTGCTGTGTTGCTCAATATTTGATGCGTTATTGAAGCTGTTCCTGAATTGTTACTGTACGTTAGTCTGCTGTTTCTTACTCTGGATTAAACTGATCTCTCTTCGTCTATTTTCAATTGCAAATTTCAGGTACACATTTGTAGATCTCAGGCTTATGGAAGTGAAATAAATGCCGTTTGAGTTGTTCTTCTGAAGTTTTTTTTTTCATTCCTATTTCGTTTTCTTCAGTTTCATGTAAAATGATTACACTATGTGCTGTTTGTTAACTAGAACAACTCTGAATTGTATAATTGGGACTTCTAAAGATAGTTATCGTTCATTAGCATAATGTAGTATCATATAGTGTTATTTTGACTTTAAATGTTAGTAGATAGTATGAATTCAGAAGCTGATTATAAATCCTCCTTATGGTTATCAATCACACATCTGAATCGTATAGGTAGTTAGCACAGATCATGTAATGAGTTGAATTGATTTTTTGATCTCCTAAGCTACTAATTGGAAGCTGAGTTCGAATTGCGTTGAAGGTTTAGTAGGATAAGTTTGATATCTTTTGATTTTCTTTTTTTTTATTATATCATTTAATCAATTGTAAATTGCGTATTCGATTTTTGCCAGATCTGAATCAAATTAGGCGTCTGATTGTATGATAATTAATTACAACAACTGATCTAAAAAATACATATGATTTTCCTAGTAATTAACTAGTTGATAAATAACTCATTTGAAAGTAACCAACATATTTTAGAGGCATAGAACCTCAGGGCTTTGATGAATGGCCTCAATGTCCGTATATATGGGCCTGCCCCATTTCTGATCTGCAGGAACCAATTCAGGTTCGCTGGGTCGTTTGGAAGCCCACTGGTGATCCAACTCGGTGGGAGTTTTAGTATGCAAAGAATGTTACTCTTATATTCTGCTTAGCAATTCACCATATATGTCGATTTAAATTATTTTCCCTTTGATATAAGTGATCAATAAAGAAATGTAATTATTTAGGTTGGCCTGTAAAAATAGGAGATGAGCCTCCTTATTCTAGATACACAATTGCGGGGCCCTCATTAATCATTTAATAAAAATACTTAGATATTCGGGACGGGCCGTTTAGCAAATATCACGGTCTTCCCAAAAGATAACAACACGTTAGTCTCTTTAGACGCGATTTTAATAAAATTACATTCATAAACTCGGGTGTGCATTTCATGTGACCTAAATCCAAATCCTAAAACGTTGGACAAGAATGTATTGAGGATCCGGGTGCATTTCATGTGACGTGACCCGAAAATACGTTCTTAAACGACGTTCACTTTCTTAAATAAAATACTTGACAAAAGCGATAATTAATTCTAAAATTGCACAAATAGGGTAACATGTATAAAAATTAAATTTTAGCCAAATATAATAGTTGAACGACCGTGCTAGAACCACGGAACTCGGGAATGCCTAATACCTTCTCCCGAGTTAACAGAATTCCTTACCCGGATTTCTGGTTCGCGACTGTTAAATAGAGTCAAACCTTTCCTAGATTCGGGATTCAAACCGGTGACTTGGGACACCATAAATCTCCCAAGTGGCGACTCTGATTCTTAAATAAAAACGAATCACGTTTCGATTGTCCATAAAATGGAAAAACTTCTTTTTTTTTAATTATACCCTTCCCCGGGGTATAGTAAAGCCGGAAAAGGAGGTGTGACATCTGTCAGCCTTGTTGATTTATCCAGCTCAATGGGTACCTGAATCAGAGTCTCAGCCTGTATGTTTTCTTGAGCTCTCTCCTGCTCTACATCAAGATCTCTACCATTACGCAAACTCACCGCCATTAGCTGCTTCGGGCCCTGATCCTNTTTGGCCTACCTGCCTTTCAATATTTTTTATAGCTACGTCATGTGCATCTACCCTTTCATTGGTCTTTGCATTGGACCCAATCACCTGTTGTATCATTGCTTCCAGTCTAGCAAAGCCATCTTCTTGTCTCCCACCATACTGCTGCTGAGGTTGATAGTACCCTTGCTGCTGATTATTATACCCCTGAGGTCTAGGATAAGGTGCCATATTGTTGGGAGGTCTCATGCCTCCCATGTTTCCGGCATTGTATTGTGGTTGAGGTGGCTTGTACGGCTGTTGTGTCTATTGGCCCCAGTTCTGATTTCCTTGCCTCTGACCCCCATAATTAGCTACATAATTCATATCCTCCGGGTGCTGGGGATGATGGTCATGCTCTACATTCCATGGATTACCAATTTCCTGACTGACGCAAGATGTACATAAGCCCCCATTGGTAGTGTCAACTATGTGTACCTGCTGTTTTTGTCCTGACTCCTCCACCTTTTTAGTGAGGATGCTCATCTGTGTCAAGAGGGTTGCCATATTCTCAACCATAGTGTTGGAAGGCTCAAGAGGCACTGAATGTACCACTGGAGTGATGGGTGCGTTCCTGTTCGTCCACCCTGAATTCTGAGCCATTTTATCAAGTAGATTCTGCCCTTCTCTCCAGGTCTTGCTCAAGAATGCCCCACCAGCTGAAGCATCCACAATATTCTTCATACTGTCCAAAAGTCCCATGTAAAAACGTTGTCCCAGCATCTGCTCCGGAATACCGTGATGGGGACACATCACCAACATTCCTTTGAACCTGCCCCATGTCTCATGCAATGTTTCCATAGGTTTTTGTTTGAAGCTCACGATCTCATCAATTTGCTGCGCTGTTTTGTTGGGCGGGTGTTGTTGTGAAATTGCTTGACCAACTCATCACAAGTTGCTATAGAGTTGATAGGGAGTGAGTTCAGCCAAATATGTGCAGCTCTTGTCATCGAGAATGGGAACAATAATAACCTGATTGCGTTTGGAGTGACGTTGGGCTGCCTTTGCGTTTTACAAATTGACAGGAAGTTCTTTAGGTTCTGCTGAGGGTCTTCAAGCTGTGTCCCAGAGAATAATCCCTTATTTTGCAACAAGTGTAGCATATTGTTTGTAATCTGGAACGATTCAGCTTGTATGGCTGGCACAACTATGGCAGTCGCCAGATTGTCAGTTGTGGGTTGTGCCCAGTAATATAGAGCTCCCTGGGGCACAAGAGGTGCCTCTTCCCTGACATTTGCATCATGTTGTTGATTCCTGCCGTTTCCATTTGGATCGATTACGTCTCCCATGTTAGTTTCGAGTTTGTCTGTCTGTTGAGATGGTTGATGTCTTTTGTTGGCACGGTTCAAAACCCGGAATGCTTTCTCAGGGTCTGAGAGTCCTTCAAGCAGTTCTCCAGTCCTTGTAGAATTTCTAGGCATACACCTGTGCAACCAAGTCAACCGTCAAAAGTTTCAATCAAAAATTAGGTGTAAAGAAACTAGCTACACCAAGAATTTATGTAATTCTATCAACGGCAGTTGGTAATTCCATTAAATCCCTGGTAACAGCGCCAAAATTTGATCACGCCCAAGTATATCCTATAAATAGGATTCTGCGGACGTTGCAAATAAAACCCGAGTATTATGCCCAGGGTCGAATCCACAGAGAGTCAACCTATCAACTGTTACCTTTAGACCCACTAAATTCTTTAGAACCAGCTCCAAAAGACTTTTGAATCTTTTTTTGAGGTTTCTTATGAACTAGAATTGTAGAAAAATAACAAGCTATAACTAATAACTAAGGTTGTAGACAAATATGAGAGACAAGCTAAGGTAATGACTTCCCCTATTGATGGAATCCCTTCTGTTTATGCTTCATACAAATTTACCGACTCACTTTATTAATCATGAACACTCACCTCACCGTAACTCGCTCCCGAGTAATCACAGTAATATACTATTGCACTCTCCCGAGCTACGCTAGCTAGCTTTAATTAGCACAGTTCATTTAAGATTACACCCAAGGCTTCGTTATTCCTAATCCCGCCTTTAAACCTGCAGATATAGATTCCTCTTATTCTTTAGGAGTGGTGTTATTCAACAACTACCTAAATATGCACTCTTTTCCAAGTTATGCACACTAAATAGGCACAGCTAATTGAGGATCCTGTCAATTAACTACAACAAGAACATAGTTGAATAAATAAAGATTAAAACTGGCAAATTTGCATTAACATAAACGAGAAGTTCATCCCCCAATAGGTTCCATCAAGACTTTAGATAAAGAAATTAGCTACTCATAACTATGGGTAAATAAACTAGAATAGAATTCATCATCAAAAACCAAAAGAAAAGAAGAAAGATGTTTTGAGAATTCTCTCACAATAGTTTTTCCTTCCAATATAACCTAAAAATTACTCCTTGCCTCCTTTGGGCGAAGTCTATGGTTTAAATAGGGTTTAGGTCTAAAAAATTCCGTTTTTACACTTTGGTCCCTTAACTTTTCGGCGCCTGCCGCGGTTCTGCCGCGGTCGCGGTGGAACCGCGGCAGAATAGTACCTCTGGTTCTTCCAACTTCTGCAACAGCTTTTCACCGAGGTTCTACCGCGGTCGCGGTGGAACCGCGGTGGAACAGTAATTTCGTCTCTAAAGGGCTGATACAATGTGACTTCAATGGGAATTTGCATTTTTGGCCTCTTTTCTCTAGTATTGACTCCAAAATAGCTCCTTAGCCTTCCTTAGCCATTTATTACCTATAAATCATGAAAAACACTAATAAGAGCATTTTGTTATCATATATATCATCAAAACAACATAAGAATGTGATTATTCAAGGTGTGATTATAGTCAAATTCACCTATTATCAAGTATTAACGTCCCTTTTGCTGGGAGCGCTACATCTTTGGATGGATATAGTTGGTTCCATTGCTGATAGGGCCGATTGCAGATAGTGGTGCACCCTTATTCTCTTCACAGTTGTCTCGGTGAGCCCCCATTTCTCCCAGGGGTTTGCAGTTCTTCTTTGTGTAAGTTACTACATTTTGAGGTATGGCCGGGTCCTTTTCGCCGGCATCATCATTTTTGGTCTCTTGTATCCTTAGAGGCTGTGGAGACGTTTATGTGGGTCATGTATGGGTGTTGGGGTGGTCTTAGAATCACGTTGTAATTTGAAACTTTTCATTTTAGACTGTCAACTGTATATACTTTTGGGAACTAAGCTATGGCATGTTCTAATTTATAACTATATGGAAATCTTGGAAGTTTAAACTACGACGTAATGCTGTGTTATAAAATAAGATGTCCCTGATCAAATGTACAACCCGTTTTTATCCTTCATTTACTCTAAACGGAATCGGGTCCCGTAATTTTATCGAGTTGGGTAGGAAGTGTTTGGGTAAGGCTTGCTCGATCGGGTTTCCTCGGTCGCGTGCCGATCGCTCTACCCGAGGTCGGGGTATGATAGAATGCGGCTGCACAATTTTGGTGCGGTCCTCATGACTTTAGCTGGCCCAACCACTGCTCTCTGAATCCCCCCTCTGCAGCTGCACTAGAATTGTGCGGTCTGCACTACCGACCTTTTAGCCCTGTTTTGGTTCTTGTTCACTTTTGACTCCTTTATGAGTTGATTTTCACTTCTTTGGCTCGTTTCCCAATATTCCTGCAAGTAAGCACATTTCATTAGTTTTCGGAAATGCCTTTAAGCATTCTTGAGCTAAAACACAAGTAAAAGAAAGCAAATAAGCGGTCAAAAACCCTACTTATCAATTCCCCCAAACTTAAGCTTTTGCTTGTCCTCAAGCAAATAAGGAAATTCCCACATCCGCTAGAAAAAGGGATATTTCAGCTAGCCTAAGGTGAATCAATTACACATCAATTGGGACTAACAATTACCCACAACACATATGAATTATCAACAACGCAATAATTTGACTTTTTGAGTATAATAGTTCTAGTGTGACACTACAACATCAAGAGTTGACTCTATTTATCAAGGAAGCTCACTCTTTCATGTAGGTCATTGTGGATCCCAAACTCCTTCTCCTCTACTCTCTGTTAGCAAATCTCACTTTAGAATGTAACACTCGAAGAAAGGATTGTGTAAACTTCATTCATATCTCTGAAAAGAATGTCACAAGTGCGGTTTTAAGTACCATAAGCTTGTCCATTATGTAAATTACCACTAATGTAAGCTCACTCAACTTGAAATCATACAGGGCTTTAGCAGGATGTAATGAAGGCTTTTGGACCAAGGTTTTCATCTCTCCTTAGGCACTCCATTTTCTCTTTTCAGCTCATACTTTCTCGACTCTTTGAGTCATTATCTTCTTCCTCGGGGGAACTAGAGAGACGTAACGTCACTATTTCTTGATCATGACATTCATTTTTCTCTTTTTTCTATTTATTCCATGCCTTTCATCATTGTATTCTTTGAATCCCTTCAACATTTTACCTTATTCACTTTCTTTTTGGAATTTTTCTTTTTGTTCTTTCTTTCTTTTCTTTGACTTCCCTTTTCTTCATTTCGTTCTCTTCTTTCACCTTTTATCACATTCAAACTCCTTGTCTCTCCCCTAAACTTATTTTTTCGACAATTTTTTTTCAAGAATGCTAAGGAAAGATCGATTTCCAAGAGAGGGTCATTACAAAACGGATAAAGGCTTGGAACGTGGTTATTGAAATAAAAAGGGCTTCGGCTCAAAAGGGTTTACTAGGGATATCACATTGGTAGGCTATGGAATATTTCAAATTTCAAATTGGATCAAGGAGAGCCTAAAATCATTTCTCAATCCAAACTACATTTAGAATTTCGCCTAGAAACACATTCGGGGCAAGTTTTAGACCATTAGCACGGGTACTTGGACTTGTAACTAAATATCTCACCTCTCATGCTTCTGGATTACTAAAGAGAACGGAGTCGAGGGACCACAACAACCTTAGCTAGGATTTAGAATCAGAAATGGCTCGATTTGAACCACTCGATGACTACTTAAGTAACCGCAAGAAGCAAAAGGGTGATAATTAGTGCTATCTTTCGACAACAAATTGTTTTTAACCATACGATCATAGGTAAATGTGTTGATACTAAGTGAAGCGTACTTGAGACTGAAAGTACAAGAGGGGGTGAATTGTATATAATTAAAATTAATCGTAATAAGTTGACTTAAAACTTTAGTAGTCGACTGAATATGGCAATCTTGCAGATAGAGAAATTCGAAGTAATATGCAGAAAGTAAATGCAGAAATTAAAGACACCAAAAATTTTATACTGGTTCGGATTCAATGTGAATCCTAATCCAGTACTCTTCAAGCAAATGAGTTTTCTTTCACGTACAAATTTGATATTTGCCGCTCAGTTTTCTAGCACTCGTTTGATACAATGCCTCACCAGTTGTGTTCTCATTTTCTATCCCTGACTTGTTACACAGCAGATCTATATAGGCTACTATGCTTGTTTGCAGTAAATTGAAGAGAGTTATTTTGGTTCGATCAAAGTATACTAAGGATGGAGTTGCACTATGAATTTATTCAAGGATGAATGGTGAAGGCTTGTCAACCCAAGGGTTTTTATCCTTGGAAAGAGTTGATTCTCTCCAAGAATAAAGTACTAGCCGTCGCTTCTCTTTATATCCTTTCCTTTGGCAAATGACGCGTTTGACAGAATTCTTCCTTGATTTTTGGACCTTCCGGTCTTGACTGCTGTCCGGATCCTCTAGCTTTAATTGGTCATTAGTGATTTGATCTGACTCGTCAATCATGGATTGCGTTGAATCTTTATTCCATTACGATAGATTTGATTTCCCAGAATCATGGAGTTAATCCCATTTTGCGGATGTAGAGTTGATTCTTTCCTTGTGAATCGTGAGTATTTAGGGCAACTTCCTTTGAGAACGATATCCTTCCTTGTTCGACATAGCAATTCCAATAGTTCCTTTTTGCTTCTTTGAACTCCTGCACATGCATATTAATTTGCATCATTAAAATATATTCTAACAATCTCCCCCTTTTGATGATGGAAAAATAATATACATATATGTAAAGGGATAAACAACAGTTGACTTCCCAGTTTAGGACTGGCCGACTTGGCTCCCCCTCAATATGTGTAGTCAACTGAACTTGATCTCCCCCTTAATATGTGCAGTCGACTTGTACCTATATATTATTGTCTATGCCTGGGCAACATAGTTGAATTAACCAGTTCAAAGAATAAGAGATACTATCTATGCATGTAGCATAGTCGACTTAACCTGTATAACGAATAGAGAGTATATACATAATCCAGTTGAACCTGCACATAGAGCGTTAATAGTCCAGAAGATATATATTCTCCCCCTTTTTGACATCAGCAAAGAGGGAGTAGAAAAAATAATATCCACATACGCAAAAGAGAAAAGAAAAACATCCATGGGCATAGCCCAACCACAGCCAAAACAAGTTTAAAACAAAGGAAAAATTGTCTGTAGACCACATCCATCTCATCGACGCATAAAGTAGGTAAGAGTGTTGCAGATTACCTCCTTCAACTGTTCAAAGCTGGTGTTGGCAGCAACACTCATTCCATCCAGCCTGTCATGCACCTCCTTGAACGCTTTAACCGTATTCTCCCTTACCCTTTGCACAACCACCCTGATTTTGGACACATCTGATCATGTTTCCTTAGAAATAGCATGAATAGCATCCAAAGTCGAATGTGTTGCGGAAAGGAGAGTCTTGATGTCTAAGAGTTGAGAGTCAATGGAGCTGAACCTTTCATTTAGGTCTGCAGGAATGGGAGAGGGAAGAACAGCAGACAAAGGCTTGGTTTCTACAGGGGTTGGCTTTGCATCACTATCACCCTTCTTGACCCAGACACCCTTGATACTCATATACCTCATACGAGAGAAGGCTCCATAAGATCGAGATCTACCACTCTACCATAGGCGATGGGCTTGTCCTTAAGAGAAACAAAGAAATCCCTATTTGGGGTGTCCCAGAAATTTAGGTCGGATTCGAGAGAGACAGAGAAATTGAACTTTGATTTCTATTGAGTAGAAGCAGGAGGATCCTCCATGGGACGCTTTCTGAAGGCTTTGTCACCTAAAAGTTGGGAGTGTTCATAGTACCATCCTTGAGAAGAGGCACAACCCTCAGAACGATCAGACCCTAAGTCTACTTTTTCAGGAGGCGCAAAAGAGGATTTTGTTTTTGAGCCGGTACTTTTCGGAGGAAGCAGAGGGGTTTTTGAAAGATTTTGCCATGGAAGAAGAGAGGGTTGGTACAGGTTGAAGAGGGAGTTAGTAGAGGTTGAGGGAGATTGTGAAGATGAAAGAGACGGAAAAGGACTAACTTAAAGAGAAGAGATTTGACGGTTGAGTACAGAGAAGGAAAGGGTGTTAGATGAAGCGGCGTGATGATTGGCTTTCCAACTTCGGCTGCAAACTGATGGAAAACAGACTAAAAAGATAGGGAAAAGACTGACGGTGTAATTAATGCACTAATTATGACAAGTTTTTTGAAAAGTAACAATTTGGTCCTAATAATTTTTTGAAAAACAAATAATGCCAAGTAATTCACTCAAAGAACAGAATCCATCTTCCAACAATGGTTTAGTAAAATTATCAGCTAATTGAGCAGAGGTGCCAACAAAAGCTAATTCTATATCACCTTTAAGAACATGATCTCTAATAAAATGATGTTTAATGTCTATATGCTTTGCTCTATAGTGATGCACAGGATTTTTAGAAAGACAAATTCCACTAGAATTATCATAAAAGATTTGTATAGGTTTAAAGAAGAGTTCATAGTCACCCAATTGATGGGTCATCCACAGCAGTTGTGCACAACATTGACCAATGGCTATGTACTCAGCTTCAGTAGTCGAAAAGGCGACTGATGCTTGCTTTTTACTATTCAAGGATATTAAGGCCTTTCCTAGTAATTGACAAGTGCCACTCGTGCTTTTCCTGTCTTCTTTATCACCTGCTAAATCTGCATCTGAGAAACCTTCAAATTTAAACGAGTTAGAGCGAGGATACCACAATCCATAAGATACTGTGCCAATAAGATGTCGAATAATTCTTTTTACAGCAGTTAGATGTGACTCCTTTGGAGCCGACTAAAACCTGGCACATTTACAAACGCTGAATATAATATCTGGTCGTCTAGCGCTCAGATACAGTAGAGATCCAATTATTCCTCTGTATTTGGTTTCATCAACTGGAGTACCATGTTCATCCTTATCCAAATTTGTAGCCGGACTCATAGGAGTCCCAATCGATTTTGCATTGCTCATGCCAAATTTTTGGATCAGCTCCTTGGTATATTTAGTTTGACAGATGAAAGTTCCTTCTTGAGATTAATGAATTTGAAGCCCAAGGAAAAATGTGAATTCACCCATCATGCTTATTTCGAATTCACTTTGCATGAGGTTTGCAAATTCCTTGCACATAAGAGAGTTAGCACTACCAAAAATAATACCATCAACATAAATTTGAATGATGAGATTACCTTCTGTTGATCATTTAATGAATAGAGTAGTATCAATTTTACCTCTGGTGAACCCATGATCAACAAGGAAGGTACTTAACCTGTCATACCAAGCACGTGGAGCATGTTTCAGTCCGTATAGGGCTTTAGTAAGCTTCTAAACATGATAAGGAAAGTTTGAGTCTTCAACGCCTGGAGGTTGTTTCACAAAAATATCCTCTTCGATGAATCCATTTACAAAGGCGCTTTTGACATCCATTTGAAACAATTTGAATCCTTTAAATTTTGCATACACTAACAGGATTTGTATAGACTCTAATCGAGCTACTGGAGCAAAAGTTTCATCATAGTCGACTCCTTCTTGTTGTGAATAGCCTTGAGCAACTAATCTAGCTTTGTTCCTTATGACTTGTCCTTCTTCATTCAATTTGTTCATGAACACCCATTTTGTTTTGATGATATTTTCAAGTCGGGGTATCAGCTTCCATACTTGATTCTTGCTGAATTGATCTAATTCCTCTTGCATGGCTTTCACCCAGATTGAGTCCTTAAAAGCTTCCTCTACCTTTTTTGGCTCAATTTGAGAGATCAAAGGAATATTTGCTTTCTTTTTAAGGGCAGCCCTAGTCTTCATTCCTTCGTTTGGATCCCCTATAATATATTTTTGTGGATATTCAGTTTCATTTCTCCACTCATTTAGTCGAACAGTGCTAGTAGTCGAATTCACACGTTGTTCTGGAGTGTTGTTACTAACTTGTTTAGTCGACTCGACTACATCTGTGAGACTAGTTGACTCCTGTGATTTTCGTTTGTCCTGAACTTCTTGAGTTTGATCTTCGTCACCTGCATTAATGCCTTTCTCGACCAAGGGATTATTTTCATCGAAAATAACATGAACTGATTCTTCAACACACAAAGTACGTTTATTAAAAACTCTAAATGATCTACTATTTAAAGAATAACCAAGAAAAATACCTTTGTCACTTCTTGGATCAAATTTTCCAAGATTGTCCTTACCATTATTATGAATGAAACACTTGCTTCCAAATGGATGAAAGTAACTGATGTTAGGACGCTTACCTTTCCAGAGTTCATACGGAGTCTTTTTCAGAATGGGCCTTATGAGACACCGATTGAGAATGTGGCATGCAGTACTCACACCTTCAGCCCAAAAATGATTTGGCAGAAAATGTTTTAACAGCATGGTTCTTGCCATGTCTTGAAGAGTTCTATTTTTTCTTTCCACAACTTCGTTTTGTTGAGGTGATCAAGGAGCAGAGAAATTGTGAGCGTAGCCTTAATCATTACAGAAATCTTCAAACGCCTTGCTTTCAAACTCTCCTCCATGATCACTTTGGATTATGGAGATTGGATAACCTTTTTCTCTTTCAATCCTTTTGCAGAAAACTTCAAAGTTTCTTAAGGCTTCATCTTTGTGCGACAGAAAAATTACCCAAGTGAAACGTGAAAAGTCATCAAAAATAACAAAGGCATATTTCTTACCTCCTATGCTAGAAGTTCTAGTAGGTCCAAATAAGTCCATATGAAGTTATTGCAATGGTTTTGAGGTGGACACTATGTCTTTGTTTTTGAAAGAGTTTCTAGTTTGCTTACCCATCTGACATGCATCACAAATGTGAGTCCTAGAACAATTAAATTTAGGTAACCCAATGACTAGATCATGTTTGGATAATTTCTCAATTAGATGCATGCTAGCATGACCTAGTCTTCTGTGCCATAGCCAGGGATCATCAGATATAGAGGTTAGGCAGATATGACCATCTATATTTTCGAAACCATCAAGTATATAAACATTTCCGTACCTTTTTACAGGAAGAATTATTTTACCTGATTCGTCTTCGATGGCACATCCAGTTCTCTTAAACTTTACCTCATATCATGAGTCACAGAGTTGACTTATTCTGAGGAGATTATAGTTTAATCCATCAACCAGATATACTTCATTAATGTCACAACGGTTTTTGAAAGGAATAGTTCCAGTACCAACTATTTTTCCTCTTGAATCATCTCCAAATTTGACGTTTCCTCCGTCAATATTTGTAACTTTCTTAAAAAAGCTTTTGTCACCTATCATGTGACTGGAACACGCACTATCAAGATACCATTTTCCTTTTCGCTTTACTCTGTGGTGTTCCTGCAATACAGAATTATTATTTTCTTTTAGGTACCCAAGCTTGCTTGGGTCCTGGTGAGTTAGTGTTACTGGATTCGGAGTTCTTAGGTTTCCAAACCCATCCAGACGTATGAGATTTACAAAAGTGACAACCAGAATATTTATGCCCACTTCTGTTATAATAATGACATTTAACCCCAGACCTGTTTTCAGGTCTTTCATAAGAGTTGGAATTAGCAGCCATAGGATTTGCTGATTCCTTTCCAGTTGACTTATAAGTCGACTGGTTCGACCGACTAGTCGATCTAGTTCTGATTTGTTCTTTTCCAGTCGACTTGTAAGTCATCTGGTTTGACCTAACAGAGCTGTAACTGGTGGATTTGCGCAAGCTCTTAAACTGCATTTGCAATTCCTCAAGTTTTGTTGATCTCGTTTTCTAGAATTGTCATGAAGCAGAGATTTGCTATATCTTCATGGTCTGAGTCATCCTCATCACTCCAGCTTCCAAATGATCTATTCTTGTTGAATCCTCTAGAGATCTTTCTCTCCAGTTCTGGACACTCCGCTTGGATGTGCCCAAACTTTCCACATTCATAGCATTTTCTATCGTTTTTGTCTTGTTCATTGTATTGTCTAGATCTTCTTGGTGGAAATCTTCCTTTATTTGTATTTCTATATCTTCGCATTAATCCATCCATGTTTCTAGATATCATAGCGATTTCTTCTTGTAGAACTTCAGGATCATCAATTTCATTCTCAGCAGCTTCAGTAGTAGCTTTGAATGCAACAGTTCTCTTCTTCTCCTTTTGATTTGTCTTCTTCAGATGCGTTCTTCTGAAAGCAATGAGCTATCCTCGTATTTCATCATATAATAACTTGTAAAGATCTTGAGATTCCAAAGTGACAACTTTAGTTCGCCAGGTGGTTGGTAGACTTTTGAGAATTTTCCTAACTTGATCACCATTGGTGTATGGTTTGCAAAAAGCTTTTAAGTCACTGATTATTTTACTGAACCGGGCAAACATTTCTTCGATGGATTCTCCTTCCTTCATTGAGAATAGTTCATAGTCGTGAACTAGCATATTTATGTGGGTTTTCTTTACCTTGCTGGTACCTTCATAGGTAACTTCGAGTTTGTCCCACATTTCTTTGACAGTATCACAACTAGAAATCTTTTCATATTCTTCACCACTTATTGCATTGTGAAGCAGATCCCTTGCCTTGTGGTTTATCTGTACAGCTTCCAATTTCTCTTTTGAGTATGAGTCTATATCATTAGGGTCAGTGAGCGGTGGAGTGCTGGCAGGCAATGGGTAGTTACCCTTATTGATAACTCTCCATACTTTGACATCGTATGCTTTGGTGAAGATTTCCATGCGGATTTTCCAGTGGAAGAAGTGTTGTCCATTGAAGTAAGGTGGTCTTACTTGAGAAGCTCCTTTCTGAAATAGAGCTGCAACGATAACCTGATTTGTCATGATATTTTTCTCACAAGCTGTTAAGCAAAAAGCAAAAGTGTGAGCCAAGCTCTGATACCAATTGAAAGTACAAGAGGGGGGGTGAATTGTATATAATTAAATTAATCGTAATAAGTTGACTTAAAACTTTAGTAGTCGACTGAATATGGTAATCTTGCAGATAGAGAAATTCGAAGTAATATGCAGAAAGTAAAGGCAGAATTAAAGACACGGGGAATTTTATACTGGTTCGGATTCAATGTGAATCCTAATCCAGTACCCTTGGGTTGCAAGGGATTTCTCTTCAAGCAAATGAGTTTTCTTTCGAGTACAGATTTGATATTTGTCGCTCAGTTTTCTAGCACTCATTTGATACAATGCCTCACCAGTTGTGTGCTCTCTTTCTATCCCTGACTTGTTACACAACAGATCTATATAGGCTACTATGCTTGTTTGTAGTAAATTGAAGAGAGTTATTTTTGTTCGATCAAAGTATACTAAGGATGGAGTTGCACTATGAATTTACACAAGGATGAATGGTGAAGGCTTGTCAACCTAAGGGTTTTGATCCTTGGAAAGAGTTGATTATCTCCAAGAATAAAGTACTAACCATTGCTTCTCTTCAGATCTTTTCCTTTTGCAAATGACGGGTTTGACAGAATTCTTCCTTGATTTTTGGACCTTCCGATCTTGACTGTTGTCTGGATCCTCTAGCTTTAATTGGTCTTTAGTGATTTGATCTGACTTTTCAATCACGGATTGCGTTGAATCTTTATTCCATTACGGTAGATTTGATTTCCCAGAATCATGGAGTTAATCCCGTTTTGCTGATGTAGAGTTGATTCTTTCCTTGTGCATCGTGAGTATTTAGGGCAGCTTCCTTTGAGAATGATATCCTTCCTTGTTCGACATAGCAATTCCAATAGTTCCTTTTTGCTTCTTTGAACTCCTGCACATGCATATTAATTTGCATCATTAAAATATGTTCTAACAGAGACCCCTTTTATTCATTACTACTATATTTTCCAAAACATAAAACAAGATGGACTCATTACCTTAAGAAGGTTATCACGCCATCCATCATTAGGAAGAGCCACCTAGTTTACACATAATCCACCTTTGGAAAGAACCGTGGCATTAAGTAAACTAAAGGCTTATTGCTCACTCAAAACGTAAACAGAAGCTAGCAAATTAAAAAGAAGCTACTATACTAAATGAGAAGTTATACTACTCAAGAAAAGTAAACTAAAAAATCTACAAAATAAACTACGAAAAACAAGATAAATAAATATATAAACCAAAGTCAAATGAATATATACACAAGGAAAATGAATATCTACATCCAATGGGGAGAATATATACATACCAAAGGAAAATAAAGATGAAAAAAATAGTATCAGAGTTATTACAGGCGAAATGTCAAATGTCAAAGTCAAATAATCAAAATAGACCACTCCCCAAATGAAAATAAGCATTGTCCACAATGCTTAACAATGATAAGAATAGGGAAAGGGTATTGAGTTAAATAAACTACCTGCGTGGTCTTAGTATGCATAGGATCATCAGCACCCTTGGTCTCAAGCAGTATCTCATTATCACCTGGCTGAGGGACAACAGGGTTTCTGAGCATCTGGATCAGTCTGCATAGGATCATCAGCACCCTCGGCTCCTTAGACTGGCAAGCTACTGCCTCTGGTGCCTCAGGCACTGTTGGTGGTAACTGTGTTACTGGGGCAGCTGACTCCATGAGCAGGTCCAATGGTAAATCACCGGCAGATGTAATCTTCTCAATCTCTTTTAGCAGCTTATCCACCGACTTTTTTGATGCCTAAGACTTCCGCATCTTCTTGACCTGTTTGCCCAAATCCTTAATGACTTTCCCCTGTTCCAACACTTTATCCATGATAGTCTTGTGGTCGGCCATTATTTTCTTCATTGTTTTCTCCACAAACGGATGTACATGTGGATTTGCTGGGGTTGCTGGGGCTGAGGACTGTGCTGCAACAACACTGGATGTATCAGTCAGCTTTATAGTAGCTGCTTGCATCCAATTGTTGAGACCCACCAATGTCTGGGAGACTCACAGCGTAGTCTGAGGATAAGTAGATTAAGCTGGCATAAGTAATAGAACTGATAATCTAGCAGAAGCAGGTGGTCCGGATGATGAAGGTGGTATGGCTGTTGTCCCAATGGAAGTACCAGCTATTGTGGAAGGCTCGACAGCTGAATCAATAACTACTACCACTTGATCCTTAGACTGGCAAGCAGAGGTAGTAGTTTTACCCTTGAACTTCAGGTTGTCAACTCCTTGGAGGCGATACAATGAGAAAGGCTTCTTGGCCTTTACCACGGTGTCATAATGCCTCAACTCCACCTTTTGATCCTTGAGGTATTTACTGAGGAAGTTTGGGTATGGATAGGATCTTTCACCCATCTGGACAGCTAAAGAAATGTTGGTGGACATGATGACACCAACATCTATCGGATACCCAGCCATAATAAATGCCACCAAAATTGCACGTGGGTGTGGGAGGTTGTTTTCATTGAGGCATGGATTAATGCGGCTACACAAGAACGTCTGCTACCATTTTGCTTCAAAGTTTAGGGTGGCTCAGACTATTGGAACTGCTGATGTGAGCCATGGAGGTGTTGACTCTCGAATTGCCAAAATCTCAACAAGCCATGGGCGAGCTGCATCACCCAATGCTAGCTTCTCCAAGTATTGCACTGCTTCTACTTCTTCAAACCCTACGTATGAGTTCAGTGCACTGGAATCTTTTGATACCCAATTTTTCCCTCATATCTTTCAAATACACATATATTCCTTCAAAATAGTGCATGACCATCACCGAGTATTTTTCCATAATTTTCTATAATTTTTAAAGGCTTTTAATCAATTTATTCCTACATTTGTATATAAATAATTATTAATTACATCAAAAATAATTATATGATGACTTATTATTTAATTTTACATAATTTTATATCCATATTAAGCTTCAAATATTTTTATATATCCTTATTATAATTGCATTTCGCATCCTTAGACTAAATTGCGCATTTTGCAATAATAGCCCATATACATGTTTAATTATATTATTTATATAGAAAATAACTTTTTATACTTTTATAATATTATGTAATTATTTTAAATCATTTTCATGCACAGGTGATATTTTTGTTATTTATTAATTATTATTTTTACAACTTATTTATTGGTTAAAGTGGGTATTTAAAATATAGCCCCCTAAAACCGCAATTTCGGACCAACCCAATTACCCAGCCCAATTACCTAAAGACACTAGCCCAAATCGCCCAGCCCAAACCAAATAAACCCCATAACCCAATACTCATTTTTACCCGACCCAAACCCTTAATTTCAATCCCGGCCGTTGATCTCTTAAGATCAACGACCCACATTCATCACACCCCTTTTAATTTACCTATCCCAAACCCTATCCCTCATAATCCCTTACCTGCTGCCCTCATATTCTCTCATCTCTCATATCTCCTTTTGTCAAACCATAGTACTGTCACTCAAATCTCTCCGATTCCAACCTTAAAAATGGAATCCATCTATGATTCCCTTACCATATTAGCCCCTCGTCCTTACTGGTAACTCGATTTTTGTATTACCTAATATCTTGCCTAAAATGGTAAGTAGATCTTAAGAGATTCGAACCAAGTCTGGTTCAAAATCTTTAACATGTTTCTTATTCCGCCTGTGTTCGTCACTTTTTGATTTTTGAAAGTACGAATATTTCTGTATCTCTCATTGATTCAACTTAACCCTAAGGTTAGGGTTTTATATCTTCTTTAGTTAAACCAAATCTGGTCTATTTTATGTTTCTTCTGAATAACCTCCTATCTATGTTTATTCTATTAAAATATATGACTATTTGTCTATATTGTTTTTACCAATTTTATGGTTTACCTAAAATAAGGATTTCAGATCTTTGATTGAACCAAATCTGATTTGATTCTAGTTTTCTTTTTGAATAATTTTCTCTACATTCATTGTATGGATTGTGTGATTCATTGCCTTATTTTTCTCCAAATTTTGTGAAGGTTTACCTAAAATTAGGGTTCAAAACTTTTATTGATTTTTTGATACTCTTTCCTTTCTCATATGGGACTAATATTTTCCTTATTTCTAGTAAAGCTACCATTTTTCCATTATTCCTTTACCTTATTTTTCTTTGAAAATGATTGTTAATTGATTCCATATGATATTTTCCTTATTCTACGTGTTACTCTCCTGATTACACGCTATTATGCTCTGTTAACTTACTGAACTCTATACATATGATTCTGGGTTAAATTTCTTTCTTTATTTTATGTTTGATTTCTTCCCTTATTTGCTTGCCTAATTGAATACTATTTAAACTTTTTCCCTCTCCCCCTTTGAACAAGACTCGAACTCTATAGACTCTCACTAAAATTTAAAGTTTCTGGTTCTATAATCTCTCTGTTCTCATGCTTACTACTGGTCTTGGCCGGCTGAAAGACAAGGCCAAACATTCTGGACTTTCAACTTCATGGTATTACTCTAGTTTTTCTCGCTTAACTAGTGAGTGACTATCATTTGTCATACTATTTTTATGTGTTCCTGATCTATGTTTATAATCCAACATGTCTAAGATCCCTCTCTAAGCATGATTCTGCCTGTCTACATGATTTTCTTTTAATCCTATGGTTAACACTGTTAATTTCAATTAGTTATTTTGAATAATATGAATCCTCTTTAAAAACTAGCTTAATATTAATTTTATCCATGCACACTATTTAATAATCCTGCACCTGTGCTGAACTTTGCATTTTTGGGGTACTATCAACCTGTAATTAGTTAATTTATCCTAACTTTACATACTAGTTACTTAATTCATATTCCCTGTCAATTTGTCGCTAACATGTCTGGTATCCCTCTGGATTCGTGTGATAACCTGACTATTTTGCCTAATTGCTTATGTGATTAAACAAGGTTGTCCTAAATGCTAGCATTGAATACCTAGTTTAACTAGACTGTTAACCATACTTCAACTCATTTGAACTATATGTTTGAGCATGAACCTTGCTTGTTTTCTAGGTGCAATTCTGTCTACTAGTGCCGTGTCTTAAACTTTGTTTTCTTCTGAAATCAAAAATGTTTAAATATGTCTCTCTTTGTATGTTGTTGCTCTTTTGAAAACTTCCACTCTTATTCCCTTAGGTTCTATCCTCAACCACCCAGTATAAGCATTACTCAAGGTCCATGTGAGACTCCTGTGAACTCTAACGCACTGGAAATTGGTTCCTAATCTCTTTTAAAACATTTCTGAGTGTGTGGTTCTAGTGTGAGCATTGCACTGGGTCCCTGAGGCCCTTGAGAACTTTGACACATTGGAAACTTGGTTCTACATGTGTTATGGATAAGACATTCGTATTTGGCTATACTGAACCTATGAATTGTGCCTCGAAGTTGACTAGTTTAAAGGCCTGATTCCGAGGTCTATTTGGGACTGATGAGGGTCCCTATAGTGTATTTTATTACTATTATGTAATTCGTTTGCTATTATGGTATGTAATAACTATTCAATAGACAAATTATGGGTTATTTAATTGGGGGAGAGGGGGAGGACTTGTTATTTCCTTTTTAGACTGGGTAGAAATCCTGCCTATAGGGATTCATCTATGCTATCAATTATGCTTTTGTCAAAACTATAAAGTTCTACTATGTGTTTAGAAACCTTGCATATAGGAATTTCATTGGTGATATCAATTCTGCTTAAACTCGTCCGAGTTTTATATGGTGTGTACATTAGAAATCCTGCCTATATGATGCATCAATATGTGTTAGTAATCATGCCTATAGGACCCCCAATGTTTGATTCAATTATTTGCTAGTAAGGTGTATAATTTCTTCCCTTGTGCCGCTTAATAGATACCATGCCTATATGATTTGAATGAATTCAGTAATATATAGTATTTAAATCAATTCTATAATATATATCATGCCTATAGGATTTACGTCGGGTCATAATTAGAAAGAATGCCTATAGTATTAAAGGGAAATGCAAGGCTATGAAACATGTCTTTGAAGCTAAAATCTGTGTGCATCTAGCAATCATGCTCTTAGGGTTAAAACCATCTTGACATTAGATATCATGCCTACAGGATTTTACTAATTGGTTCTGAATACAATCGCCACTATCAATCACTTAGACAATATGCCTATAGGACTTAATAATAATTATATATTCTATAAGTGTGATGCATTACTGTTTGAACTACCAAGAAGATATTCATTAAAATCAGTAGGCAAATAATAGATCCTAATACTCACCCTAATGAAACTGCTTATATATAACATTGCTTGCCTATTTCCCACATAGATATCCTACCTATAGGATTTTAAGATCGATAAAGATTGTCAATTAATTGTGTGCATTTGCTGTTTATGTGAGGAGGTTAACATGAGCCCATATTTTCTTTGTATTTGCAAGTCCAAACATGTTTTGTTTGTCGCCTACTCTTTTACATTTTTGAGAAACCTAGACTTAGTCTAGAACTATCCCAAATAGAGGTCCTAATACCTCCAGGGCCATAGGTAAGGGACGGGTCGTGCACGCATAGGAATCAAAGTGTAATCAATTAGAGCGCTTTAGGTAACAACTTAAAGATAGTAATCGGGTAGCAAGAGATGATAGTCTGTGCCCGATGAATAATATGAGTAATACCCCAACTAGAGGGAGTTACAAAGTATTATTTATGTTACACGGGGTGATCCTTTAAGCTAAAAAATTTAGGACCCCCCATACCTATTAAATAATCCTCTTGCTTCTTTATTAGACTAATTTATAATGAATTTCAGTAGGGACCCACTGTTGTGGATCTCGAGGGGTGCTTAACACCTTCCCCTCAACATAATTTTGAGCCCTTACCCGATCTTCGGTGATGCAAACTGGTATGATATGCGTTACTGCTCTTGGTTCCCTAACGCACCTTAATCTGTTAGGTGGCGAATCTAACCAATTCCTTTTTCCTACCCTCTCAAAAGGAGTCATCAAAATGTAGAAACCCAATTTTGTGAGAAAAAGGGGGCGTGACAGAATCAACACGGATTTTCAGATTGTGGACTTTGGTCACCTTTGTCCCTTTTTGATGTGAGCAACGTTCACGTAAATTCTTAGACCAAGTGCTCATTTGAATCTATAACGCTGTGGGGGAACCATTTCAATACTTTGCACTCCTGGAACTGTCTAAGGACATTAGGGTTGTGCTTTTTCAAGTCGTTCATCAAGAATAGTCATTCAATAGTTAGCAGCCTCTGTGTCCACCATTCCCTAAACTTTGCAAAGGCATTGGCACTGACATATCTGTACTCTCATATCTCTAGCCCCCTTTACCTCTCTAAGCCTCCTAATGCAGTATCGCTCCCTTTAGCATCATCTATACATTATCATCATCATTGAAATTGATTGGAGCATGTGAGGAAGAGTGCTCAAAATATTGACTACCCTCTTTCAAACGTTCAGACGAAGCTGAAGAAGACTCATATACCAAGTGAAATCTCCCCAGGATTTGTTATGATTAGGCTTCCAGCTGTGCTTGCACGAAGTTACCCTCAGAAGCTTCCCCAGAGGGGACATACTCACTAGACTCAGAGGTAACATGGGCTCTATTGGCTGTGGCTTTTTTACTTATTGCCTTTTAGATTGCTAGAGGGAGGTTGCCTCTGCCTCGACCCCAGCCTCGGGAGGGTTCTGCCCTCCCTTTTGATATATCTCCTTTGCCACGTGATAGAATCATTGTCTACAACACATCAGTAATAGAAATCAATTAGAATTGAAGCTCATAATGTATACAAACTCATTGTTCAATGTTGCGGGAAAATAGTCTTATAAGGGCAAGTGTGGACCGTACAAAAGTGACTGCGGATGCACAACCAAGAGTGCGGACCTCATAATTTTGACTGCCACCGCACAACCCCTGGTTTAGACTACTAGGCCTCTGATATTTCATCAGTGAAGACCATACAAAGATGAGTATTATCGTAGAAGTCCACTGTGGACCACATATTTTTTAGTGCGGCCACACAATTCATGCGAAAAAATTCCCAAATTTAGAGAGTTGTGGAAAAGTGAGTGCGGCCGCAGAGCCTGTAGTGCGGACCGCACAAAATTGAGTGCGGCTGCACAATTTGAAACTTACGAGTAGTGACATAAGGTTCATGCAATTTTTTCACAATTTAGACATGGTTTGAGCAATAAAACATGTTTGAATACTTACCTCGGCCCCAATTAATATTTAATATGTTACCCACATAATCTAAGTAAGAATGACTAACTATTGAAATATTTTGGTATGAAATTAACTTTCAACAAAACAACTATGCTAAGAACAAATAAATAAAATCTAAAAAAGGAATGAGAATACCAGTAAGGAATAATGCAGATGAGAATCTAGGAAATGAAATGCGAATAGATTTAGAGCTACGGGAGTGCACTGTAGTTGCTTAGGGCGTTGGGAGTTCAGGGGTCGTAAAGTGTAAAAAGAAGAGAAAGGATCTATTTATATTTTTACCCGCCGGGCTCACAGTTTAACTTGAGTGTGACCGCATAATTTTGATGCGGTCCGCACTCCTTGCCTGCTTTTGTGAAGTCTTGCTGCGAACTGCATAAAAATGTGTGCGGCCACAATTTGTTAAGCATTTTTGACAGACCAACTTCAGAGACCATGTGTTTTGACACATAGCCAAATTTTCTTGCACAGTCCTTGCAATGCACACTCATTCATGCATACACTTCAAAACTAGTTAGCATAAAACAAAGCCTATCTAATCTAAAGAAGAAAAACAAAAGAAAGAAAAAGACATGGGTTTCTTCCCAAGAAGAGCCTGATTTAACGTCGTGACACAATGGAAATTACCGATCACTTGAAATAAAGAACCGCCACAATGTGGCCATCATCAACCTTGCCAAGACGATGTTTAACCTGGTGCCCATTGACTCTTAAAACCTCATCATTCTTATTTTTCATATCTAGAGCACCAAATGGGGTGACATTCACTACTTCAAAGGGGCCACTCCATTTGGATTTAAACTTTCCCAGAAACGTCCTTAACCGGGAATTGAAAAATAGCACAAGATCACCTTCTTTAAACTCTTTGTTGTGGATGTACTTGTCATGGAGGTACTTCATCTTCTCCTTGTAAAGGGACGAACTTGTGTAGGCATGGTACCGAAATTCATCAAGCTCATTCAAATGTGCCACTCTTAGGTTTGCAGCGACATCCCACTCAAGGTTGAACTTCTTCAAAACCCACATGGCCTTATGCTCAAAATATACCAGAAGATAACACGCCTTCCCAAACACCAATCGATTTAGAAATATCCCAATCGGCATCTTATAGGCTATCCTATAAGACCAAATGGCATCATCAAGTTACCTTGACCAATCCGTGCGGTTGGTATTCACAGTCTTTGACAAAATACTCTTGATCTTTCGGTTTGAGAGTTCAACCTATCCGTTGTTTTGAGGATAGTAGGGGGTTGAGACGTTATGTCTGACACCATACTTTGTGAGCAAGGTATCAAAAGATCGGTTGCAAAAATGCGAACCCCCATCGCTAATAATGGCCCTCGCAGTACCAAACCTTGTGAAGATGTTCTTTTTCAAGAATGCCACCACACTTAGAGTTTCATTGTTGGAGAAATCCACGGCTTTAACCCATTTTGACACGTAGTCCACAGCTATAAAAATGTATGTGTTACCACAAGAGTTCACGAACGGTCCCATGAAATCAATACCCCAAACATCAAAGTTATCATCTCTAAAATGGTGGTAAGGAGAATCTCATTCTTCGTAGAATCCCACCGGCCCTTTGGAACTCATCACAGTGCTTGACAAGCTCACTAGGTTCCTTGTAGAGGGCAGGAAAATAGAATCCACAAGTCAAAAACTTTGTATCCATTCTAGCTCCACCATGGTGACCATCATACGGTGAAGAGTGGCAAGCCTCAGGAATTCCCATTTGTTCTTCTTCCTGTGCACATCGTCGAATCACACCATCGGTACATATCCAGAAAATATACAGCTTATCCCAATAGTAATCCAAGCAATCACGTGTGAGCTTCTTCCTTTGGTTTGAAGAGAACTCATTCGGTACAATGACGCTCACAAGATAATGGGCTAAATCGGTGAACTTTTATATCCCGATAACTGAAATGGCTAGGAGTTGCTCGTCGGGATATGAATCATTGATATCAAGGCCGTCATGTGGCCTCCCCTCCTCCTCCAAATGGGACAAGTGGTCCGACACTTGATTTTCGCTACCCTTGCAGTCTTGAATCTCTAGATCAAACTCTTGCAATAGTAGCACCCACCGCATCAGCCTTTCCTTAGAATCATTCTTTCTTATCAAATACCAAAGTTCCGCATGGTCGGTGAGAATAATCGCCTTAGTACCCATCAAATACAGCCGGAACTTCTCCATGGCAAAAACAATAGCAAGTAGCTCCTTTTCGGTTACTGTGTATTTGACTTAGGCATCATTAATGGTCTTGCTAGCATAGTAGACTAGATGGAAGATTTTGCTGATTATTTGCCTCAACACCGCTCCAACCGCAAAATCACTAGCATCATACGTGAGATTAAAAGGCAAGCTCCAATCCGGTGCGATGATAATAGAAGTAGTAGTTAACTAGAACTTAAGCAACTTCGAATGCCTTTATACAATCTTCATTGAAATGGAACTTGGTATCCTTCTCCAAAGGTTTTCACAATGGGTTCACCACCTTGGAAAAGTCCATGATGAATTGGCGATAAAAACCGCATAACCCAAGAAGCTCCATACTCCATTCACGGATGTAGGGGAGGGAGTTTGGAGATCACCCAATCTTAGCCCTGTGTTGATACCCAATTTTTCCCTCATATATTTTAGTTATGCATATATACCTTCGAAATAGTGCACATGCATTTTAATTGGATTTACAAGCATGCGCAAGTATTTTCATAATTTTTCTATAATTTCAAAGGCTTAAAATCAATTTATTTATGCATTTTTTATTGTATAAATATCCAATAATTATCCTTCATATTATTTTTATGATTATTTAACCATATAAATTCATCCTTTTATGAAAACATAGTTTAAATATCTTTATTGTATTTTTATAATTACATTTGCATTTTTAGGCTAAATTGCACATCCTTGCAATTATAGCCAATATTAATGTATAATTATATTATTTATGTAGAAAATGATCTTTTATATTTTAAAATATTAAATAACTATTTTAAATCATTTTAATGCACAAAGGATATTTTTGGTATTCATTTATTATTTTTATAAATTATTTTATTTACCTTAAAAATGGTATTAATAATTATATTTGATTTTGTGGTTCTAAAAATATGAGATTTATTTTAATACTAGTTGTTATGAAATAGATGCAAAGTGTATGTAAAGAAAATAAGAAATGCAAATCAAAGCTATCACAAAACCGAGCCTCGAGCCGGCTGGAACAGAAGCTAAGAGGCCTATTTAGGGTAGTTGGTAAAGAGATATTGATGAAGAAACAATGATAATGAAGTCCTCAAAGATGTCCTTTTGCAGTTAATAATGAGCAAAAAATGAAGAACAGTGAATGAACAATGAAAGAATAAGCAATAAATGTGTAGAACAATTATTTTATCAAGAGTACAGAAAGTTGTATTATAATCAATGTGTTGTTCAATATATTGTGTTCTTTACAAAATTACAAGGGTCCCCCTTTTTATAGGAAGGGAGAATCCAAATATGGTGCACGTCTAATAATGACGTGGAAATGTTATTGGTACAGTTGTATAATAGTTTAGTACGGATTTATACTATTTCTCGCAGACTCTATCAGTCCTCATCGCGTGCCCTTGGGAGTTTCCCGTCTTTCCATGATGGTCATCTATTTTTATGTTGCCTCGAGGTACGCCATTATGAATCTTCGATATGCCCTGCCAAGGTGATATCTTTGAGGACGAAACTTGGGTTGTGCTTTGATCCCATCGAGGCCATGCTTGAAATGCCATAGAAGCCTTGAAATCGGCCTTCCCTGATTTTGACCATATACAGATAGTCCTGGCGTTTCATAGAATGAAATGATAAAAAATGATCCTGACCTCGAATTTCTTGAACCTCTCGTGATGACGTCACATTTGGGATGTAGGTTCTCAAAATGATCGAAACGTCACGACGGTTGATTCCCCCCAAGAGCATTGAATGCACTGCCGGTCCATTTTCCCCAAGAACATTGAATGCACAGTCAGCTTTGCCGTTATTTCTCTATAAATAGGGGATTTCTGGAACCAAATCTTCACTCATTCCTTCTTCAACAATCATTAGTCTTTTCCCTTCTCTGTATCCTCTCCTGATTTCTTATTCTTATAGTTCAAACCTGTGACCACAAGGTCATAAGGCAGCAAGCTTATCAGTTATGCCATGGCTCTTTTTCAAAGCATTTCCCCTGTAAGTGGAATTATGCTGAGTTGTTGTTGTCGTTGGCTCGAATCGATGAGAGGAGGGCATCAGATTTTTCCCATATCACAAGGTATGTGGACTGTAAACTGGGGAACTTGGGCTATCCCCTAATTGAGTGAAAATTTGTTATGACTCAAAATAAAGATAGCCCTAAGGCTTTATAGATAGTCCCCCAGTGAGAGCTCGCTCGAACTTGGGCAGCCCTTGGGCTCAATAGTCGAGTGAGTGTTCGCTCGCATCCGAAATAAAGGTAACCCTAATTCTATAGTAATAGTCCCCGAGTGAGAACTGGCTCGAACTCACGTAGCCCTTGGGCTTAATAGTCGAGCAAGTCATTTGCTCTAACTCAAAATAGAGGTAGCCTCGAGGCTTGGTTAATAGTCCCTGAGTGAGAACTGACTTAAACCCGGGTAACCCTTAGGCTTAATAGTCAAGCGAGTCATTTGCTCGAACTCGAAGTAGAGATAGCCCTGAGGCTTTATTAATAGTCCTTGAGTGAGAACTAGCTCGAACTCGAGTATCCCTTGGGCTTAATAGTCGAGCGAGTCGTTTTCTCGAACTCGAAATAGATATAGCCTTGAGGCTTTATTAATAGTCCCCAAGTGAGAACTGGATCGAACTCAGGTATCTCTTGGATTAATAGTCGAGCGAGTTGGTTACTTGAACTCAAAATAGATATAGCCCTGAGGCATTATTAATAGTCCCCGAATCAGAACTGGTTCGAACTTGGGTAGCCCTTAGGCTTAATAGTCGAGTGAGGGTCTACCAGAACCCGACTCTTAGATTGTTCTCAATATTTTTTGACAATCTGATTTCGGATGCCTGGGACCTGATGTCAACATCATAAACTAAGTGGTTGGAGTGACTGAAGGGTTGCTTTTTTTACGATTCCCAAAATCATTAATTGTAGGCGGCCAACTGTCAGCCCTCCGTCTTCCTTATCACGTTTAAACAATCTTTATAAATAGACAAATCTCATAACCTTGCAGATATTACTCTCTTAGTGATTCCAAAATTTTGTTCAACCCTTTTCAATTATCTTGAACTCTCCCTTCTCTCTTCTAACAACATTTTCCATCTTCTCAAATCTTTCTCATTAGAGATGACTAAAACTTCTAAAAGTTTTCCTAAAAAAGAAAAAGCTTCATCATCTTCTCGAACGATCAAAGGTTAATCGATAGTTCCCCTAGTATCAAAGAGTGTTCTCCTAGGCCTTGTGATACATCTTCTGATCTCCTAGTCGAAAACCCTTCCTCTGTTCCAGGACGATGTGAACCCATGTCTCGATACATCAACCTAATAACTAAAATTGAGAAAGTGAAGGTCGACTGTCGTTAGGGGGTGGTGCATGTAGAGATTCCTTCATGTGGAGGAGACATAACCAAGAACCAAGCCGGTTTCCTCAGTGTATATACATATCTATTCATCTTAGGCCTGGTAGGAGCATCTTCACCCCCAATAGACCCATTGATCCTTGATTTCTGCAGACAATATTGGGTGATGCTTGGACAAATCTATCCATCATTCTGGCACATCATTTATTCGATTAGGTATTTTTTGAACATGGTCAAGGGGATGCCTTTTACCCTCAATCATCTGATTAGATTTTATAGCCCTGAATTTATCGAGGTGGCCCGATTAAGTTAAAACGTCGGTCCCCAAAGGCCTTTTTTGCTAGCATCAATTAAGACAAGGACCGAGGGTGGATGAGCCGCTTTGTCCGAGTCAGTACCTCAGACCTGATCCCCGCTGAGAGAATGTCATTCTTGAGGAATGGAATATGAATCATAAGAAAACATGTTTCGCTAATCGGATATCTTTTCATGCCTTTGAATTAAGTTTCTTCGATGATACAACTGTCGAGTGATACCCTGGTGCTGTCAAGGATCTCCTGGGATGGGTCCGACGACTCAGTTCGATCTGCCCAGATGTTAATCGTATGTGGCGTAATCTGGCTAAGACCCATTTGGAGGCCAAAAATCATGGTGATTTTTTATTTCTGTCTCACTTGAGCTCCTTAGAGAAGATATCTCTTAATAGAACTCTTATCTTTTGTGCCTATGCAGACCTTGGAGAGACCGTTTTGATGAGGGAACCCCCCTGGGGAAGTAGATACCTCGATGCCTGCTAAGGAGAAAAAGAGAAAGAAGAAATCACCAGCTGAACCCCCGAAGCCAAAAAAGGCTAAAGTTCAAAAGCCCGAGGCCGATTAAGTGGCCTTAACTCGGGGAGCGGCTGAAAGTATTTGTGCCGCGGGTGAGAAAATTGATGACCTCCAACTGGCACTCAGGGGGAGAGGGAGTGTTGTTGCCTCGAAGTCTTCTGAGCTGAAAGTGACTGAACTGGAGACTGCTGGAATGGAGGCCGCCCAGGTGGCCCTGACCCGAGCAGAGGGTATTGTTGAGGGGAGATCATAAGAAGTCCCCACGTTGACCAACGATCAAAACACATCGGGTGCCGAGGAGCACTTAGTTGATAAATCCAAAGAAACTAATAACAAAGTGCCTTGAAAAGGGGAGAGGGCCCCTGTCGAACCATTCGAGGTGATCAATATAGATGAACCTCTGCTGGGCCCATCATTCTCTTATGGTCAACTACGGGATGCCCAAGATATGAAAACTCCCGCCATGGGAGCATCCCCCGGAAAGAATGGTATGTTTCAAGGTTGTTTTGTCGAGGTTGAGAAAGGACTCGATATCGATGCCTCATTGATATTTGAAGAAGCCAAGAAGCTTCGAAAATCGATAATCTTGACTTGACCACCGTATTTTGAGTTTCGAATCTTGATTTTCTAAGTCCCTTCCTTTGTGTGTTTTAGGCCTTGATGCTCTCCAACCAGGCTTTTTCCAAGTCACAACCTGAGTTAGCTAGTTGCGAGGACGAATTTGGGAACTCTTGCTTCTGAATTGAATGAGCTTAAGGCCCTTTATACCCAAAAGTAGGGGGAGCTAGGTGACCTTCGAGCACAATTGGAGAAGATGTCTCGAGAGTGGCTTTTTCCAGGTCACAAGCTAAGTTTCTGAAACTGTTTGCTAAGTATTTGTTTGATTTATTTGTTTATCTTCTTTTAAGCTTGAATATTGTTGAATAAACCTATGTCTTTGGATTTTGAAACTATTCGTTTGAATGCCTGACTCGATTTGAAGTTCTTTGTGTCAGAATATCTTTTTCCTTTATGTGATTCATTTGATTTTAGGCTCCTATTATCTTTAAAACTTGACTATGATTGCAACCCTAAATGTTTCAAAGGGTTTTCCTTACATGCTGCTGTGAAACTTTTGCATGTTCTGAAACTCTGCTATTGACTCAATGTGACTTGACCTACTTGATTATCATGCTTCGAATGTTTGCTATCTACTGAACTTTCTGCTATTATTGCATGCCATTTCTTTTGCCAATAGGTTTGGCCTCGCATGTCTCCTGTTTGTGCACTTTATACATATACTGAGGTTCCTTCTTTGATTGATCTCCAATCTTATGATTGATTTCAAAACCTTTCTTTTATGAATTCTATTTAAGTCGCATGTAAATGTTAATTGATTCATTTCCTTATTTTTGCCTTGCTGAGTCCTTTCCCAACATAAGTACATTTCTGTACTTAGACTCGATTGCTTACTTAATGTTTTACTACTTCTTTTATGGTAACGATCCGTCTGCCTACAAATTGATTTTCTTTCCTTCTTCTGAACCTGTTAGCCCCATTAAACTGGTGATCCCTTAATTAAATGGGAATCACTTGGTTGATTGATTCTGACTGTGATTATTCCCATATTTGTATTGAAACTTTACTTATTACCTTATTTCTCACATGTTTTTAAAACTATAAAAACCAACCCCCTCTTCTTTCAAAGACACGAATAGAAGGAATAAAATACTTGGGTTCAGACACACACTTCACTAAAATCTCTCTATATTTCCTCTGTTGCTACATGTATTGCTTCCTTACCTAGCCGACTGAAAGCCAAGGCTGGGCTATGGGAAGCTTGCTTACTTTTCTCTATATTTGCATCTTTATTGGTATGTTCTAACTAATTTTCAGCATCAACAGCAACATGTTCCTTTACTATTTCCTGCACCCTTGTTTGTTTCTTGTTTGTATTTAATTAAGTTCCATTGTTAAGCATGCTGTAATTTGCCTTTTCTATTCTAGATTAAGGTTTTCTTATGAATTCTATCGGTCGCTTATTATGGCTTATGAATCCTAAACCCCATCCCTAATGTGTTTAATATCTGTGATTGGTTTGGGGTGTGACAGCATTGGACATTGTTGTGCATGACCCAAACATGATCCCATTGGGATCACGACATGTCCCCTCTATATGTTGTGTGTTCTGATTGGTTTATATGCATGCCAGCACCTTCTATTACTGTGCATGCCTAAATCTGATCCCTACCTAAGGGTATTCGCTCTTTGCAATATATTTCCAAACCCCTGACCCCTTTGTATGAAACTATGAACACTGTGCTTTACTACTACTATTTTCTAACTATTTTTACCCATTTTCTATTCTCAACCCAGTTCTAAATAAATCTGTATTCCTACACTTCCACTATATTCTTAGACTTAGGTTCTGCCCCTCTTGTGTGAGCCTTGCCTTGGGATCCATGAGCTCCCTCTAAACTTGGACACATAAGGGTTGGCCCTTCCACACTGCAATCATCTCTATTTGGTTCTATAAATCTTGGTGTAAGTACTGCCCAGGGTCCTTTGAAACCCTTAGGGAACTCTGACACACCCAGATCTGAGAAAGCTTTGAACAAATGGCATTTGAGGCGTTTTGTTCCATAACTCAGAGAGGAAGTCAGAATCAGGCTTCCTATGGTTGTACTTTCTTATTTTTACCTATTGTTGATGTAATTTATTATTTCTAGTTTATAATAATTTGTAATAAATATTTGGGGTTGGCTAGTGGAAAAGGGATGACAATCATGCATGCTCAAGGGTAGAAAACATGCCTATAGGATTTGTGTTCTGAATGACCCAATTCTGCATTTAGAAAATATGCCTATAGGACTGGCCTGAAATCATGTGTGTTCAATTATGCATTTAGACACCACGTCTATAGGATTCATTTCAAATTCTGCATGTTCAACTTCACATCTAGGTGACCTGCCTATAGAACTTTATTTAAAATTCTGCACGCTTGTTACCACTTAGACATCATGCTCTAAGATCTAAATGGCTATAAGCAC
The DNA here is from genome assembly GCA_026770625.1 of Nicotiana glauca. Taxonomy (NCBI): domain Eukaryota; kingdom Viridiplantae; phylum Streptophyta; class Magnoliopsida; order Solanales; family Solanaceae; genus Nicotiana; species Nicotiana glauca. The sequence goes on from MU700088.1 coordinate 49,919, forward strand.
GTATCATGTTCATAATGTTAAATCATTATAATGTATATAAATCATGCCTATAGGAATTCCCAAGTAAAAATCCTACCTGTTTCCATTTCATGGTCAACTAGATATCATGTTTATAGGACTTAAAATCAGCAACACTAGATATCATGTCTATAGGAGCTAAAACCATCAATAATGGATATCATCATCTGCAGAGTCTAAAACTAGTCTAATTTAAAATCAGTCTATTCTGAAACAGTTTTTAAGTAACCTAATCTCCTTATTTAAACATTGTTTAGCAAGCATGCATATAGGATCTCAATCTGCTCGTTCTTTTTAAGTTTGTTACTGCTTCGCCACATTCTGAATCAGTAATAGATATCATGGTCATAAGATTCCACCCAAACACTTAGGTAATAACAAAGAATAAAGCTGAGTCCATTTTTGTTAATTAGTAATTGCCACAACCAGCAGGCAGGCCTTATTCCGACTTCTTATCTGAGTTATGTAATAAATTGGTCTGCTTCAACAACTTAAACTCCCATTTGCCTTAATATTAATAATTTCAGACCTTAATTTTTGTTTGAGTCATGCTATTCGATTTCTCTGCTTGAGGAGGTATACATGAGCCTTTAGTGTTTACATGTTTTCCCTTTTAATTTGTTGTCATGTGTGTTTTGTATGTTGCTTTAGATTTTTCACCTTTGAAACCTCAAAGTCTACCTAATATCCCTCCCTCTTTGGACTAGTAGTCCTAAATGCCTTTGGGACTGATAGCAGTGGGACGGGTAATAGCATGCAATAATGGTCGAGACCAATCCGCACTTTAGTACCATAATGGGGTGGGAAGGGTAGATATGGATATGATGGCCGGTGCGCTAATACCATGTGTAGCCCCTCTTTTGAGAAGTGATTACCGGGTATTTCATTGATGTGATCCATATTATAAATAAATCTAGGACCCCCTCTCCCTCTCTTTATTTGCCTTTAAAAGCATTATGACTTCTTTGCAAAAATCAACTTTTTTTTATGATTGCTCTATTTTACTTCCAAGCATTTGTGTATTAAAATCCCTTCTTATTTGAGCCTTATATTCTTACATGTTAATCGCACCAAATTCACAAAGAATTATCTAGCCGGGAACCACATTAGCGGATCCTGAGGGGTGCCTAACACCTTTCCCTTAGGATAATTTCGAGCCCTTACCCTATCTCTGGTTATCAAACAAACTCAGAAGTGAACCTTATAGGTGTCCTAATGCACCATAAATCATTAGGTGGCGACTCTTCAAAAATGCAAAACCCAGTTCCCAAAAGGAATGAGTTGTCCCATACCCAAATGTCATAAACCCGATCTCCTGATGCAAAGAGAAGAAAAGGGGGCGCGACAGCATGGCGACTCTGCTGAGGATGTTTAGGCTTTTGCCGTTTCAGATTATTCTTGTGAATTTGTACCTCTCCCTATGTGCAATTATCTGTTTGATTTCTTTTAGCATTTAATTTCTTCTTTAAAAGTAAAACTGACATGTCTCCCTTATTTTCTTTCCTTTATTGCTTTAAATTATGAAACTGCTGCATTTATCACTTCCTTAATGTGCAAATACATGTCAACATACTTTTAATTATTGCACAATCATGCTCAACATCATATCCACTCGTGCTAAAACAAATACTATAGCAACGCTTATAATGAGTGGTTGCATTCTTCCTATATCATTACTCCCTAAATTCGGAAAGGCATATTTTCCCTAAAACTAGTCGATCAGCGGTACAGTCGACAGTTCCGAGCCTTCACCCTTGAGTTGTCTGCTCAAGGGTACCAGTCTAAAACCTCATAAAAACCTTACTATATTTAAATTGTGCATGCATCATAGTCAAACCTAGACGGGTAAGTTATGTTGTCCACATAATGACCCTTTATGAAAGTCTTTTCGAAAAGTCCACTGGGTTTCCCTAAACCCAAACAGACATCATCACGTTTTGTGCATTTATTTGGAGAACTAAGTGTTTAATGCTAATTGTTGATGTTAAATAGTCGATTCTGGTGAGGGCAGGATCTAACCTTTCTGTTTTGCAGATAATGAGGCATGAAATCCCCAGATTCGGCATGGTCACCAACATCCACCCAAGACTGCTAAGCTGGTGGAAATATCTCCACTCTAGTGATCAAACTCTCGTCCGAAAATATCTAGAAAATCTACCTTCCCTCCTGGAGATCCAACCCAATAAATTGGGATTGTGAAGGGGCTGTGTTCCGCTTTAGGGATATTGAAATGAAACCCTTGCTAGAGGAAATATGAGGATTGTCTAGTTCAGTGTGGGAAACTCCGGGTTTGCTAATGCCTGAGAACTGCAAAGGTAGGGGCTTCCTTAAAATGATGGGTTTGAAGAAGAATCCAGAATTAATATGCTTGAAGGATTCATATATTACTTTTGATTACTTGTATGAAAGGTACAATCACAGCTAATCTTACCATACCTACTCCGACGAATTTGCCCTCACATCTTTGGGACACATCCACCGCAGAGTTTTCGTCTTCATGTTCTATTTCCTGGGGCTGGTCGTGTTTCCAATGAAGAAAGCAAGGATCCACACCGGGCTGGCTATGGTAACCAAAACCCAAATGGAAGGGATTGATGGGCAGGCGTTCAGCATCGTACCCATGATTATTGCAGACATATACTGAACTTTGGAGAAGTGTCAGTGAGGAGCAAAACACTTTGAAGGTTGCAATCTATTACTCCAACTCTGGCTCATGGAAAACCTCCAGAGAGGCGAATATCAATAAGAAATATGGCGTAGGGACTGGGATGATCACATCGCTCTCCATCACCCAAAGCGAATGAATTACATCATGTTTGCTCAGCCAGAGGATGCTAAAGGATAGGTTGAACTATTTGATAATTTAACCAAGGAGAAAATTTAGTAGATGTTTGAATGGTTTCCGACGGAGGAATTCGTTGGTCGATCAAGAGACGCACCTTTCCTGATATTGATTGGTCTCAAGGGGACACACCCTTATGTCCCACTTCAGGTTAAGAGGCAGGCTGGTAGGAAGCAGGTTATACCCAGGGTCGACAAGATGAGTCATTTCCGAGCTGACTTCCAAGAGGATGATAGTCCTTACAAGTGCCAAGCACAGCATATGTGGCACTGCAAGATCATAATGGGAAGAGATACCATCGATCCAGACAGGTATCATGCTGGTTGCACTCCTTTCTACTCAGGTTGGTTGGAAGATAACCATGATGGTCTGGGCCAGCCAAGATTTTCTCGAGGTCATAGGATTATAGTTGAAAGGGCCTAGACACAGGTCAAATACAACAATTACGCAAGAGAATCTGGGAGTGCAAAAGCGAGCACCGCGAGATACAAGAATCTAACCACAAGTTAATTGAGGAATGGAAGGACATGGCTGTCAGTGCCAACAAGCGACCGGGATACTTGGAGCGAGGCATAGTGGATTTAGAAAGAAAATTTATCAAAAGGGTTGAAGACTGCCAAAATGCTGAAGGAACTGAAGGTGGATTTCTGGCCAGGGCCTACCTATTGTTGGGACTTCGCGAGTTGGGAAAGCTATTCGATGGAGAAAAGGATGCCGAATCTGGGGAGGGTCCTTCTGGGACCAAATAGATAGGCGTTTATCTTTTCGCTTTATAAATGTAATAAGGCCAATGGCCACTAGTGATTTTATTGTTATTTAGTGTCGTTTTGGGATTCATCTATTTTTATCAATAAAATAAAACATTTAGCATTTCCAAGCTCTCCAAATCAACTTGTCTATAGGCCTACCTCGGGCACAACGAGGCTCCTAAATTAGGACACGATTTACATTCCCGCACTATGTATTTAAATATTGCAATACTTCTCACTTAACTTGGTTACCTTTTTTTTTTACTTTTGTTTTTATTTCCGTCCCGAAAGGTTAGTTCATGCACTCTAGAAACATCATCCTATTCCACGAGATCTAGGGGACCTCCACCCACTCCTCCTCTTAGTCATAAAAAGAAGAACAAAGGTGAAATGGAAGATTTGAACAACGTCAGAAAGGAGAATTCAACTGAACGGGTAGAGGTCATTAATGGTCATGGTACTCAGGTTCCTAAGGAAAATGTATCCCAACTTGAGTAATAATTGTTGAAGTTCCAGGAAGAGCTCGACCAGGTTCAGAATCTGGCAAGCTTTTCATTCTCGCTCATCATCAGCTTCCCCAACACTCAAAACCCTATACCACTTCAAAACATCCCGAAGCAACAAAATCATCTCGCTCCTCATACTGTTCCACCAAAGACCCAATGCAACACCTGCCATACCTCAAACAACACCCTGTTACTTCTCCCAGAACTCTAAAACTCCACAAATGACCACTTCCACACCCACCATAACACCCCTATCTACGTGGAGACCATGCCATCCCAACCCATCTTAGGCACACCCCAGTCTGATGATAAAGATTTAGTCATCAAGAACCTGGATGAAGAACTTAAGAAATTGACTAGCTAGATCCAGGGTGTTGAAGGAAACAAGGGAATTGAAGGGCTAAATTATGAAGATCTCTGCATACAGCCCAATGTCAAACTACCTGAGGGTTACAAACGTCCGAAGTTTGAGATGTTTGACGGCACAAGCGATCCAAGGGTCCATTTAAGGAAGTATTGTGACAAGCTGGTTGGGGTAAGGAAAGATGAGAGAACGCATGAAGCTGTTCATGAGGAGCGTTAAAGGAGATGTGTTGTCCTGGTACATTAGATAAGATCCAAAGAAGCGGTCAAGCTGGGTAGGCATGGCATCCGACTTCATGGACAGGTTCAGCTTTAACACAGAGAATGCGCCGAATGTGTTCTATATTCAGAATCTAAAGAAGAAGCCTACAGAAACATTTCTCGAGTATGCTACTCGCTGGAGGTCCGAAGCTGCTAAGGTCAGACCTACCTTAGAAGAGGAACAGATGAACAAATTCTTTTTCCGAGCCCAAGACCCGCAATACTATGAATGACTAATGATCATCGAGAGCCACAGATTTTCTGACATTATCAAACTGGGGGAATGAATTGAAGAAGGCATTAAGAGCGATTTGGTTACAAACTTTGAGGCCTTGCAAGCTACAAATAAGGCCTTGCAGTCTGGTGGTGTGTCCAAAAAGAGGGACATAGGAGCCGTGATGGTAGCACAAAGAACCAAATATCCTATCAAATACCAAACTTACCCAACACCTTCACTCACATATCAGCCTACACCGAACTACGAAGCACCCTCACCACCCGCCTATCAACCATCTTCGCCACCCATATATCAGCCTACTTTGCCCAGATATTCCCAACTTGCACATGTATAACCAACGTACAATGCAACCATCCCACTATCAGTCACTTCCTACCTCTCAGAACTTCCCTAGACCCCGACCAAATTTTAATCGCAGGCCTCCCAAATAATGTACAGCCATTGATGAACCCATTGAACAACTATATGAGAGACTCAAAGCCACCGATTATGTCACCCCCATCCCTGCTATAACCCCTGATAACCCTTCTCAGTAGGTTAACCCAAACAATTCCTGTGCATACCACTCCGACATGAAAGGGCACACGATCGATGAGTGTCGTTCCTTGAAAGACAAAATCCAATCTCTGATCGACAATAAGGTTATTGTGGCAAAGAAACCCACCCTAAATGTCCGCAACAATCCCCTGTCAGACCATAACGGCGAGGGTATTCACATGATTGAAGTAGAGGATAATTGGGATCCCGAGGGATCCATCGAGTTGATCATAGAGGGCGATCATCCAAAGAAGCCAGTAGTTACTCTCAACCCCATCATAGTCCAGATCCAACAATATGAGGTCACTTAGGTAGATGTATCTATCCCTCTTGAGTTCGAAACAGCATCATCAGCAAAAGCACCAGCACCATTTAAAGTTGCAGTTTTTCCACCCAAAGAACATGTCCCATCGAGGTAAAGGTGGTAGCACCAATCCCAGTGGTGATGTCTGTCATGCCGACGTTCCACACAAAAGCTATACCCTGGGATTACACAGCCGAGGCTAGGAAGAAAGGCAAGGTCAGGTTCGAAGAGACTGTTGCGGTGCAGGGAATGACAAGAACGGGGAGAGTCTATACCTCTGAGTACCTAGCTGAGTCTAGTAAGCAGGCTTCCAACCGGCCACCCATCAATAAGACAGGTCTGGACGACCTTTGGATAAAAATACAGGCCAAAGAGTACTCGGTCATTGACCGGCTAAACAAAACACAGCGCAGATATCCACCCTCTCACTACTGCAGAATTCCAAGGCACACAAATATGCTCTACTAAAGGTGTTAAGTAAAGCCTACGTGCCAAGTAACATCACTGGCGAGGAAATGGCTAATATGGTGGGAAAAGTATTAGAGAGCCATAAAATCACCTTCTATGAGGACGAGCTGCCACCTGAAGGGCTGGGCCACAACAGAGCCTTGCATATCACCATGCAATGCGAGGATTATTTCATCACCAGGATCCTGGTCGACGGGGGTTCCAACCTTAACACCTGTCCTCTGGTAACACTCAAGAAGTTAGGCAAAGGGCTACACGAGATAAAAGAAGGACCAATCAATATGAAAGCCTTTGATGGGTCTTAGAGATCCACCATCGGTGAGATTAGCGTGTGTCTGCAGATGGGACCAACCTGGTTCGATATTGATTTTGAAGTAATAGATGTGCTTGCATACTACAACTTGCTACTGGGGAGGCCATGGATTCACGTTGCTGGTACCGTATCATCAACACTGCACCAGGCGGTAATATTTGAATGGAACACCAGGAGGTGATCATTCACGATGATGGTAGAAACCCCATATACAGTCGTCAGACCATTTTAGCAGTCGAAGGGAGAAGTAAGTTAGGCAGAGAAACCTACCACCATATCGAGCGAGTCAATTATGTCGACAAAGACAAGTGGTGGGATAACAAGATTGAGGGTATACTAAATTAGAGTGGGTGCGAGCCTAGAAAAGGACTCGGAAAAAACCTCCAAGGAATAGCTAAACCCATAACACTCAAGAAGTATCGCACCACTTTCGGCTTGGGATACGAATACACTTGGGAAAAATTCAACAACTAGTCACCACCATGGCGTGGTCCTTACTACCCACTGGAACAGCCGATACTGCACTTATGACAGACTTTCCAACATGTTGACATCTTCAATGGGACAGATGAAGAAGAGGCGCTCGCAGCAGTAAATTTTCTTTTTAGGACAATGATATAGATTGTTGTGTTATCCTTGAGGAGGAGGGGGAGGAAGTCCCTTTCATACAGGCTGTAAGCAGAGGATCACGCCTCAATAATTGGACTATTAGGACAACCAGAGCCCGACGAGCCTCGGGTATTACTATTACTTATCTTGATGGACCAATGACTGTGACATGCAATGAGATAACGCAACAAACAGACATTGATTCAGAAGAATATGACATACCAGATGAGATTGTCAAAGAAGTGGAGAACTTTGAGAATAGACCTAAGTGCAACTTGGACAAGATAGAAATTATTAACCTGGGAGATGCAGAAAATGTCAAGGAAACACGAATCAACGTTCACTTATCGCCATCAGAAAAGGAGGAATACACAGAATTTCTAAGGGAATATCAGGACATATTTGCCTGGTCATACGATGACATGATTGGTCTAAGTACGTCTATTGCGGCTCACAAATTACCAACTGATCCAACGTGTCCACCAGTAAAGCAAAAGCTTAGAAAATTCAAGCCTGATATGATTTTGAAAATCAAGGAAGAAGTCACTAAGCAAGTCAAAGCTAAGGTTCTTGGGATAACAGAATTACGTGTTCCCAGAATCCAGAATGAATTCACTTATGCATTGGCTACCCTGTCATCCATGATACAACATCTCGATAAGAATTTCATTGATCCCATTCCGGTGAAAATTCATAATCAGCCATCTTACTGTGCCCATGTTGAAGAGGAAGCAGACGGAAAACCTTGGTTCCATGATATTAAGGAATATTTGGCGAAAGGAGTATATCCGGAGCTTGCCAATCATACTCAAAAGCACACACTTTGGAGGTTATCTAACAATTTCTTTCACAGCAGAGGAATCCTGTATAGGAGGACTCCGGATTTGGGATTATTAAGGTATTTCGATGCAAAAGAAGCATCCAAGCTACAAGAGGAAATTCATGCTGGGACCTACGGTCCAAATATGAATGGTTTTGTTTAGCAAAGAAGATACTTCAGGTTGGTTACTTTTGGATGACTATGGAGACAGATTGCATCCAGTATGTCCAAAAATGCCATCGTTGTCAGATTCATGCAGACATGATAAGAGTACCTCCGAGTGAGCTCCACACAACAAGATCACCATAGCCATTCGTCGCTTGGGGAATGGACGTCATTGGACCAGTCGAGCTTGCTGATTCCAACGGACACAGGTTTATCCTAGTAGCCATCGACTATTTCACCAAATGGGTTGAAGCGGCATCTTACAGAGTAGTAACTAAGAAATTTATGGCAGACTTTTCCGCGATCGTATTGTTTGTCGATTCGGTATCCCAGAGTCGATCATCACTGGTAATGGCTCCAATCTCAACACTGACCTAATATAAGGTATGTGCAAAACCTTTAAGATTAGCCACAAGAATTCCACAGCCTACATGCATCAAATGAATGGAGCTGTGGAATCCGCCAACAAGAATATCAAAAAGATATTAAGGAAAATGATAGAAAAGCATAAATAGTGGCACGAGAAGTTATCATTTGCTCTATTGGGGTATCACACCACAGTCTGCACATCAACCAGGGCAACTGCTTATATGTCGATTTATGGTACAGAAGCCGTCATTCTTGCCGAAGTAGAAATTCCTTCCTTAAGGATCATACAGGAAGTTAAGCTCGATGATGCAGAATGGGTGAAAAGTCTTTATGAGTAACTAGATCTTATAGACGGAAAGAGGATGAATGCAGTTTGCGATGGTCAACTCTATCAGAACAGAATGTCCAGAGCCTTCAACAAAAGGGTCAAGCTGAGACAGTTCACACCAGGACAGCTAGTGTTAAAGAAAATTTTGCCGCATCAAGATGAATCCAAAGGGAAGTTCTTTCCCAACTGACAAGGTCCGTACATGGTTCACCGGATTCTGACAGGAGGATCCCTCATACTTGCAGAAATGGACGGAGAAGTGTGGCCAAAGACGATTAATTCAGATGCAGTCAAGCACTACTATGTGTAATCTTTATATTTTCCCTTGCATGATGTAAATTGAACTACATCTGACTTGATTCCCGTTTAAGAGGGGATACGTAGGCAGCCTTATTAAATAAAATTTCCACCCCCCCCCCCAAAAAAAATTGGAAACTAGGGTAGAATTTTGAGGAGGACCCTCAAAATTCCGAAGCAATTTCAGCCGAATCATTGAACCAGTAGTCAGAATCACCAATCTATCAAACTGGGGCAGAATTTTTTAGCATAATGTACACTCACAAAGCAAACATTGTTTGAGAACACGATTCTCTGAACCATTGCACTTACCAATATTTGCTATCAGCACGCACTTGTAATGTTTCGTACATCACAACGCTCCAGTAGTCACCACGCCGCAATTTACTATCAACTAAGAAAACTATATTGTCATTTGCTATTTATTTCTTGCATAAGGCTACCATTCTGTCTTTCGAGGCTGCATTTCTGTATTGCATAAGTCTACCATTCTGCCTTCCGAGACTAAACATTGTCTCCATCTGCATTTGTGCATTGCATAAGGCTACCATTCTGCCTTCCGAGACTAAACGATGTCTCCACTGCATTTCTACATTGCATAAGGCTACTATTCTGCCTTCTAAGGTTAATCTCTACCTTTATTTGCATTTGCATGGGCTGAAAGATCGCCTTATTGCATTTCATAGGCTGAACAATTGTCTCATACTGCATTTCATGGGCTGAAAATTGCCCCATACTACATTTCATAGGCTTAAAGATCGCCTCATACTGCATTTCATGGGCTGAAAGATCGTCTCATACTGCATTTCATGGGCTGAAAGATTGCCTAATATTGTATTTCATGGGCTGAAAAATCACCTCATACTGCACTTTATAGGCTGAAAGATCGTCTCATACTGTATTTCACGGGCTGAAAATTTGCCTCACACTGCATTTTATGGGCTGAAAAATCACCCCATACTGCATTTCATGGCTGAGAGATTTCCACATTTGCACAGCCAAAAGATCACCACATGCTACTTCTTTCTTCATGGGCTAAAATATCGCCAACTTATCAAAAGGCATCATTGTTCGAAGGCACCATCCTTATAGCCCGAGAACATCATGTCATGGCCTGAGGATCCCTTTCAATCTTTTGCATATCATTATTCAAATGCATCATGGTTCGGAGGCATCATTTTCATAGCCAGAGAGCATCATTTCATAGCCTGCGAATACATTATTACACACTTCATAGCCCAAGACGTCATGGCCTAAGGACGTCATCCTAACCGTTTGAAGGTAGCATTCATGGTCCAATAGGGAACTTGCATCATGTCTAATTTTACGCACAATATACGCTTGTATTACTTCTATTTGCAGGTAAAACCGACATGTAACGACCGTCCTGGCAGGATCCCACTCCAATGCCCGCAGCCATATCGAACCTAACCATTCCAGTAAGCCACTCACTCGACCAGTCCAAAATATTGTGTCTGTTCTTGGAAAATACCCCTCGCCGTACTCTACCGACGGATCTTGAACTACATATGGCCTGATTCCTGTAAAACTAGGGATATGTAGGCATCTCAAAAACGAGGGTGTTGCCTGAACCTCTCCCAAACCGTTTTGCTCGGTCAAAATTGGCCATTATATCTTTATCCGAAAGTTCTTTCATCATTCCCGGGTAAAGAGGGGCAGTTGTTGACACCCAATTTTTTTCTATATATTTTCAATATTCAAAATAGCTTCAAAATGGTATATGTGTGCATATATGCATATATCCAAGTGCTTCATTACTTTTCCTTAATTTTAAAAGTTTTTTAAATCTATTTATTCTCACATTTTATCCATAAAATTCAGTAATTATTTTCAATTATCATTTTCTGGTGATTAACTTGTTTCACTTTTATATATATGCTAAAATATGGCCAAGAGAATTTTTGCATATTTTTACAAATTTATTTAGTATTTTTAATGCTAAATTGCATATAATTGCAATATTAGCTTCTTTTAATATTTAACTGCATTTATGTTCATAAAATTAAGTCCGATATTTTTAAATAATTAATTATGTGTCATAAATTATTTTAGTACCTTTAATTTATTTCTAAAAATTATTTAATTATTTTTTATAAATCAAAAGGGGAAAATGGCTATTTAAAATCTAGCCAGATTTTATTTCAATTATGGACTAAATTCTACCCCAATTGAACCTAATTGAACCCCGGCCTAATTCCAATTTAATTCGACCCAAACCCAGTTTCATTAAACCACTCATTTACCCGATTTAATCTAGTTTGTTGATCATTCAGATCAACAGCCAATAATCACCCTTGCCTTAATTAATTCCGAACTACCCCCCGCCCCAAAACCTTTCATTCGTCACCATACTCCACCTCTGAATCCCACTTCTTCCAAATCCTCTCTGTAACACCCCCAAACCCTAGTCGCTGCCATCCTAACAATCCTAACCCATGGCCTTTCGAGGTCATCGGAGACCTGCACCAACTTTTAATGGCTTCTACGTGTTTAGTTCTGTGGTCTCATGACCAAACTCTGAAGGGGCTTGGTCCAGTCTTTGCTAGATAACCTTTCTCCGATCATCTCTGACCTTTCTCCGGCCAGCCATAGCCATTCGAGTCAGAACTCTTACTCTCCTATCTAGATCGGTAACTTTCGAAGCCTCTCTCACCTTTTCTAGGTCTTCTAAAACCCTAATCTCTAAGATCCTTTCAAATTTCCTTCAGATCTACTTTAGATCTGTGTTTATCTTGAACTTTTAAACATCTTTTCGAAGTTTCTTCAAAAAACAACTCTGTATATTTTCCGATTAGGTTTTTCCTGTTAAGTTATTTCAAACTCTCTTCTCTGACTTTTAATATGTTTAAGATGTGTGCTTGTTTGTTCAACTTCTTGCTTGACTTGTCTGTTTAGCATCTTTCAAACTCGTTGTTGTTAAAAACCCTAATTTCTTTTGGGTTCATCCGAAATTCTAAAACTGTTTGCTAAGTATTTGTTTGATTTATTTGTTTATCATCTTTTAAGCTTGAATATTGTTGATGAAACCTATGTCTTTGGAGTTTGAAACTATTCGTTTGAATGCCTGACTCGATTTAAAGTTCTTTGTGTCAGAATCTCTTTTTCCTTTATGTGATTCCTCTTATTTTAGGCTCCTGTTATCTTTAAAACTTGACTATGATTGAAACTCTAAATTTTTCAAAGGGTTTTCCTTGCATGCTGCTGTAAAACTTTTGCATGTGTTTGACACTCTGCTACTGACTCAATTTGACTTGACCTACTTGACTATCATGCTTCGAATGTTTGTTATCTACTGAACTTTGTGCTATTATTGCATGCTATTTCATTTGCCAATAGGTTTGGCCTCGCATGTCTACTGTTTGTGCACTCTATTTATATGCTGAGGTTCCTTCTTTGATTGATCTCCAATCTTGTGACTGATTTCAAAAACTTTCTTTTATGAATTCTAATGTTACTCGCCTGTCAAGGTTAATTGATTCCTTTCCTTATTTTTGCCTTGCTGAGTCCTTTCCCAAAATAAGTATATTTCTGTACTTAGACTCTATTGCTTATTTAATGTTTTACTACTTATTTTATGGTAACGATCAGCCTGCCTACAAACTAATTTTCTTTCCTTCTTATGAACCTGTTAGCCCCGTTAAACTGGTGATCCCTCAATTAAAGGAGAATCGCTTGGTTGTTTGATTCTGACTGTGGTTATTCCCATATTTGTATTGAAACTTTACTTATTACCTTATTTCTCACATGTTTTCAAAACAATAAAAACACACCCCCTCTTTTTTCAAAGACACGAACATAAGGAATAAAATACTTGGGCTCAAACACATACTCCACTAAAATCTCTCTCACTTTCCTCTGTTGCCACTTTTATTGCTGCCTTACCTAGTCGGCTAAAAGCCAAGGCTGGACTGTGGGAAGCTTGCTTACTTTTCTCTGCATTTTCATCTTTACTGGTATGCTCTAACTAATTTTCAACATCAATAACAACATGTGACTTTACTATTTCATGTACCCCTGTTTGTTTCTTGTTTGTATTTAATCAAGTTCCATGGTTAAGCATGCTGCAATTTGCCTTTTCTATTCTGGATTAAGGTTTTCTTATGAATCATGTCAGTCGCTTATTATGGCTTATGAATCCTAAACCTCATTCCCAATGTGTTTAATATCTGTGGTTGGTTTGGGGCATGATAGCATTGGACATTGTTGTGCATGACCCAAACCTGATCCTCCTGGGATCACGACATCCATGTCCCCTCAATTATGTGTTCTGATTAGTTTATAGGCATTCCAGACCTTCTATTGTTGTGCATGTCTAAATATGATCCCTGCCTAAGGGTATATGCTCTTTGAAATATATTCCCAAACCCCTGACCCCTTTGTATGAAACTATGAACTCTGTGCTTTACTACTACTATTTTCCAAATATTTTTACCCATTTTCTATTCTCAACCTAGTTTTATATAAATCCCTATTCATGCACTTTCATTATATTCTTAGACTTAGGTTTGTGTGAGCCTTGCCTTGGGACACATGAGCTCCCTTTGAACTTGGACACATAAGGGCTGGCCCTTCCACACTGAACTCATATCTATCTGGTTTTATGAATCTGGGTGTAGGCACTGCCCGGGGTCCTTTGAGACCCTTAGGGAGCTCTGACACACCCAGGTCTGAGAAAGGCTTTGAACAAATGGCATTTGAGGCGTTTTGTTCCATAACTCAGAGAGGAAGTCAGAATCAAGCTTCCTATGGTTGTACTTTTCTATTTTTTACATATTCTTTATGTAATTCATTATTTATGGTTTATAATAAATATTTGGGGTTGGCTAGTGGAAAAGGGATGAGTAATCATGCATGCTCAAGGGTAGAAAACATGCCTATAAGATTTTTGTTGAATGATTCAATTCTGCATGTAGAAAACATGGCTATAGGACTGGTTTTAAATTCTGTATGTTCAATTCTGCATTTAGACACCACGTCTATAGGATTCATTTCTAATTCTGCATGTTCAACTTCACATCTAGATAACCTGCCTATAGGACTTTATTTAAAATTCTGCATGCTTGTTACTACTTAGACATCATGCTCTTGGATCTAAATGGCTATAAGCAGGTATCATGTTCATAATGTTAAAATCAGTATAATGTATAGAAATCATGCCTATAGGAATTCCCAAGTAAAAAACCTACCTGTTTCCATTTCATGGTCAACTAGATATCATGTCTATAGGAATTAAAATCAGCAACACTAGATACCATGTCTATAGGAGTTAAAACCAGCAATAATGGATATCATCATCTACAGAATCTGAAACTAGTCTAATTTAAAATTAGTTTATTATGAACCAGTATTTTAAGTAACCTAATATCCCTATTTAAACACGGTTTAGCAAGCATGCCTATAGGATCTCAATCCGCTCATTTTTTAAGTTTGTTACTGCTTTGCCACATTCTGAATCAGTAATAGATATCATGCTCATAAGATTTCACCTAAACACTTAGGCAAACCTTAGTTAATAACAGCGAACAAAGCCGAGTCTGTTTCTATTAATTAGTAATTGCTAGAACCAGCAGGCAGTCCTGATTCGAACTTCTTATCTGAGTTATGTAATAAAATGGTCTTCTTCAACAACTTAAACTCCCAATTGCCTTAATATTTATATTTTCAGACCTTGATTGTTGTTTGAGTCATGTTATTTGATTGCTCTTCTTGAGGAGGTATACATGAGTTATCAGTGTTTACGTGTTTTCCCTTTTTAATGTGTTGTCCTATGTGTTTTGTATGTTGCCTTAGCTTTTTCACCTTTGAAACCTCAAATTCAGCCTAATATTCCTCCCCTTTAGGACTAGTAGTCCTAAATGCCTCCGGGACTGATATGAATGGGATGGGTAATATCATGCAATAGTGGTCGAGACCAATCCGCGCTTTAGTACCTTAACGGGGTGGGAAGGGTAGATATAGATATGATGATCGGTGCGCTAATACCACGTGTAGCCCCTCTTTTGAGGAGTGATTATCGGGTATTGCATTGATGTACATATTATAATAAAACCAAGAACCGCCTCTCCCTCTCTTTCTTTGCCTTTAAAAGCATTATGACTTATTTGCAAAAATTAGCTTTTTTTTACGATTGCTCTTTTTTATTTCCAAGCATTTGTGTATTAAAATCCCCTCTTATTTGAGCCCTATCTGCTTACATGTTAATTGCACCAAATTCACAAAGAATTGTCTGGCCGGGAACAACACTACTGAGGGGTGCCTAACATCTTCCCCTTAGGATAATTTCAAGCCCTTACCCTATCTCTGATTATCAAACAAACTCAGAAGTGAATCATGTAGGTGTCCTGATGCACCATAAATCATTAGGTGGCGACTCTTCAAAAATGCAAAACCCAGTTCCCAAAAGGAATGAGTTATCCCATACCCAAATATCATAAACCCGATCTCCCGATGCAAAAGGGGAAAAGGGGGCGCGACAGCTGGTTCATTATGAAATGTTGCTTGTATGGTGACTGCATTCTATGTTGCATCAACCTCATTTTCACCCTAAGCTACTACTTGTGCAAGTGCCCTTTGGGCAACCATTTGACTATCCTCGAGCTCCAAAAATAATGGCAAGTCTTCTTCTTTCTTCATTGATTAAAAAGGAAAGGTATTCTCTTGGAATATCATATCTCAACAAACAAAGGATTTTTTTCCTTAAAATCATACAACCCGTAGCCTTTTTTAGATACGAAGCACCCCAGGTGGACTACAGCTACAGCTCTAGTTGACAACTTGTCAAACTTCTCTGTAACTGTCGCATAGCACAGGCAACCCTTGACCCTCAAATGTAATAGGGTTGACTTAGACATCTGAAATACCTCATAAAGAGATCTTCCACCCAGAACTGAGGATGGTACTCTATTTATAAGGTAGATAGTTGTTAACATGTAGCTTCCTAAAAAATACAATAATTATTGCTCCTTTCTTTTAAAAACCTCCTATAGACTATACTGGGATCTTATCCATTTGAAGATGGAGCTTCGATAGCAGCTAGGTCTAGAGGGAAGTTGTGAGCATTATGTTCATGCATAACTTCCATACCAAGGTTAGCATAGTTAATGATATCAGCCCAAGTATTAATTACACGACCTTGACTATCAATTATAGATTGGTTGAAATTAAAACCATTTAGGTTGAAAGTGGAATTCTACCTTAAAATCTAAGCACCATTTCCACCTACAAGATGTGTCTGTGTCTTCTTTCCACCGCTTCATTTTTCTGTGGAGTGTGTAGACAGATGCTTTGATGAAGGGCTCTACAGCCTGGTAAGAAATCCTTACATTCTTTACTAAAAAACTATGCACCATTATCAGTCCTTAACATTTGATCACCTTTCCAAATTGCACATGCACCAGTTTAAAGAATGATTTCAGTAAGACAATAGTATCACTCTTCAATTTCATTAAAAATACCCAAATCATCTTAGAATGATCATCTATAAGTGTTAAGAAGTATCTATTACCATTGTATGTTACGACTCTATATGGGCCCCAAATGTCCACATAAACTAATTGGAAAACACCACTTGCTCTACTGTTGCTAAGAGGAAAATGTTTTCAGTCTTTCTAGCCGAGGGGAATACAGTACAATTATTACCATTACAACCTAAGAAGTATTTAGCCTTTAGAAAATCTAACTTCTTCATAACTGCTGTTGGAATATGTCCAAGCCTCCTGTGCCAGGTGCCAGCATCAATCTTTATTACTGATGCAAGACAACTTCTAACCCTTTATGTCTCATTGTGTTTGTATGTCTTTCATAGGATTAGGAGATATAAGCCACCTCTTTCCTTACCAATCCCCTTCACCCTCCTAGTATACAGATCCTGGAAGACACAAAATGTTAGGAAAAAATTACTGAACAATGCAACTCAATTGTCAGCTTTGAGACTGACAGTGAGTTGTATCTAAATTCATGTACACACAACAAATCATGTATGGTGTCATCTCCTGTGAGATTATAGCTGCCATAATAAGTAAAATGAATAGAATTACCATTGGATAGGCTTACATTACCTCTCCTATATTCAGGTAGTCTTACCACATTATTCAACATATTATGATCCGAAGCCATATGGTCAATTTCTCTAGTATCTATAGGATCCCTACAATTCTCTAACAAATGCGAATTATTATTACCAGCCATATTAGTAGTGTGCTCTTCTACCTTTTCTTTCTTCAACAACTTTATTATCTGACCATATTGTTCCTCAGTGAAGAAACTAGACATTCCTTGAGGCATCTCAGCTTTTCCTTTATTCATAACACTCTGTTGACCATGATTATTATTATTCATAGCTAAATTTGCTTGTCTATATTACTGTTGTCTTTTTCCTTTGTAACCAGGTGGATATCTATGTAATTTATAATAAGTGCCTTTTGTATGGCCTTCGAGATGACAATACTCACAGTACAAGTTACTGAACTTCTTAAACTTTGTCTGATTCTCCTAGGTGCTCGTGAATATTGTAGAATCATACATCTCATTTGCCAAACTAATCTAGGAATTAGCATAGAGAATTCTCTTTGATTCTCTTTATTTATTAGCATTGCAAAAGCATGACTAACTAAAGGTGATGGCGATTGCAATAAATTTTGTATCCTAATTTCTCCATATGATTCATTTAATCCCATTAAGAATTGAAAAAGTTTCTGTTGTTCTAAATTTTCGATGAAATCTCTTGTTCCAGCATTAACAGGAAGTAAATGTATAAGGGAGCCATACTCATCCATAATGACTTCAGCCTAGAGTGATAACAGAGATGTTAGAGGTACCTGAGAAATTGAAGTTATCTCTCGTTGGAGATTATAAACTCTAGAACCATTGAGCATGTTGAAAAGATCCTCGAGATCCAACCATATCTCATGAGCATTATCATCATACACAATCCCAGCGAGGATATAGTGTTCATAATCCATGTCAACAATGTTGCATTGACTCGCTCCCAGTCCTCGCCTAGATCTTCAGTAAACTAAGATTTTGTGCAATTTTCGTAAATGAACCCTAGTTTTTTCTTCTCTCGCAGTGCAATCACAATTGCTTTGCTCCGAAATGAATAATTCTTTATTCTGTTCAACTGAATTGAGATGATCACATTACTAGGATTGTCTAACGGCAGCAACAATACGGATATCGAGGGTTGTCAATGTCTAAAGTCACCATTTGTTAAATAAGAAAGTTTAGAGAAATCGACGAACAGAGTTAGCTTCACAAAAGCTAACTTGAATCTACTATGGCCTCGATCGATTTACTCAAGCTATGATACTATGATAAATTTTACCATTGAAGTGTAGAGAAATGAAGCTCATATCGAATCGAAGAAAGAAGAAGAAAGTTCTGGAAGTAATCGAGTCTCAATTGCAGAAAAATGAGAGTGATTACAAATTGCTAATTAATTAAACACGTTGTACACGTAAACCTATATATTATTAACACCTACTCCACTAACTAACTAACTAACTGAATAACCTACAGTACACGGTTGTCATCTAACTAACTCTATCACCCTTATACGGTTGTCATCTAACTAACTCTATCACCCTCTAAGGGTGTGTTTGGTATGAAGGAAAATATTTTCTAGAAAATATTTTCATGGAAAATGAGTGGTTTTATCATTTATTTTCTCTTGTTTGGTTGGTAAGTGAAAAATATTTTCCGGAAAATATTTTCTATTATTTGGTTAGAGAGTAGAAAATAGTTTTTTTTAGGAAAATATTTTT
>MDKF010751970.1:0-33675 GCA_026770625.1 Nicotiana glauca
GGTCTAACATTTTGTTATGAGATGGCTGGATTGAAGGTCAGATAGATTTGAGTTCAATTGGGACAGCACCTTCGATCGACCATAGGACCTATTCTACCCTTACTGAATTCATTCTATTGAAGCGTAACGTAAAAAGCTCCTTCTCATCTTGCATTTCTTTGGTTTGGAAGTTCCAGAATGTTGTCTGTGGATTTCTATAACAAAGGAAAGCCTCAGAAAAACGTAGGTTCTTCGTTCCGTCCTTGACCTGTGATATGATCAATAGCTTAATCCATCCACTGGACCACCTGGAATTCTTAATTAAACCTTTACCCGAAAAAGGAAATTGGATTTTCTTATTAAATCTTCTTTTCTTAGATTAAGATATCATCAGACCGGTAAGTTTAAGAAGGAATGCATTGATTTTCTGATTCCTTCTTTCCGCTCTTCGCTTAGCTACACCGGCTTACAGATTCCCATGTACTTCACATGTCTTATCTCTTGGGGTACAAGGAAGCAAAATTCAGTGGCTATTTCAACAACTGAAGCTGAATATGTAGCTGCAGCATCCTGCTGTGCTCAGCTTCTATGAATCAAGCAGTAGCTAGAGGATTTTGGAGTTCTCACTGAGATTGTACCTCCCCTATGTGAGAACACCAGTGCACTCAATATGGCAAAGAATCCAGTTCAACATAAAAGGACCAAACATATTGATGTGAGGCATCATTTTCTGAGAGATAATATGGAGAAAGGGTTGATATACATGAAGTTCTGCAGCACAGAAGATCAAATTGCAGACTTTTTCATCAAGGCACAAAGTAGGGAACAATTTGAAAGAAACAAAGTAAAGCTAGGAATGTTGAAGCCAAATTGAGAACCTGATTCCTCTTTAGCTGGCTCGTATTCTTAAGAATTAATTATCTTTAAGTGTTGTTTTGGCCCTGTCTAACTCACTTAGAATACCGTTGCAGGTAGACACGCATGTTAAGCATAGAAGCAGTAGATGCAGTACATGACCGATAAAAGAGGATGAATTTTTCTTTTTCCAAAAGGGGGGGCTTGAAGAAAATGTTTCTCAAGAACCAGGTTCTTGCACTAAAGGTTAGTAGTGTCGCACCCCATTTTTCCTCCGCGGAAATTGGGTTTATGACATTTGGAGGGACAACTCGTTCCTTTAGGGAACTGAGTTTGAATTTGAAGAGTCGCCACCTAATGATCAGGGTGCACTAGGACAGCAAAGGAGTTTGATTTGAACCACCAGAGATAGGGTAAGGGCTTGAAATTATTCTAATGGGGAAGGTGTTAGGCACCCCTCAGAATCAACTAGTGTGGTTCCCGACCAGACAATTATTGTGAATTTGGGTACAATAACATATAAACAAATAAGGCTCAAATAAGAGGGGATTTCAACACATAATGGTTTGAAAGTAAACAAGGTTTGAAAGAGCAATTAGAAAAGCTGATTTTTAAAATAAAGAGTTACAATGCTAAAAGAGTAAGGAATAAAGAAAAGGGGGTCCTAGGTTTATTAAAAATATGGATCAGCCCACACAATGTCCGATAATCACTCCTCAATGAGGGGCTACACGTGACATTATCATGTGGTCATCATATCCATATCTACCCTTCCCACCCCGTCAAGGTATTTAAAATGCGGATTGGTCTCGATTACTTATTGCATGCTATTACCCGTCCCGTTACTATTAGTCCCGGAGGCACTTAGGACTACTAATCCTATAGGGAGGGATATTAGGCTTATTTGGGGTTTCAAAGATAAAATTCTAAGGCGACATAAAA
Source organism: Nicotiana glauca (assembly GCA_026770625.1). Classification (NCBI taxonomy): domain Eukaryota; kingdom Viridiplantae; phylum Streptophyta; class Magnoliopsida; order Solanales; family Solanaceae; genus Nicotiana; species Nicotiana glauca. Next base: position 1,777 of record MDKF010751970.1, read on the forward strand.
AAAACACATAGTGCATATTTGGGGAGACATATAAACATATAAGGATCAATTATACCTCCTTGAACAGAAAAGCACATAATAGCATGTCTTGCACATACTGCTTAGGTTTGATTAGAATTAAATACGAGGGAGTTTAAAAGTTGGGGAAGATTGGTTTATTATATAATTCAGATAAAAAGCCCAAAGCAGGCATGCCTGCTGGTTGTAACAATTAACAGAAGCGGATTCAGTTTTCAATTATTACTCTAAGGCTTGCGTAAGTGCTCAGATGGGATCCTATAGATATGCTATCTACTGAATTTTGAAGGTGATGGGATAGAGATGCATAATTAAACCAATTGATTACAGGTTCTACATGTGATACTATATATTATTGCTGATTTTACATCTAGCATTGAGTGAAGCAAATCAGATTCATTTAGAAACTCCTATAGGCATGTTTTCTACACGTTGTTGATTTTAAAACCTTATAGTCGTGGTGTCGAGATGCAGAAAACCTTATAGACATAGTATCTAAATGCAGTTTGAATTAAAACATTCCTATAGGCATGGTTTCTAGGTGAAGTTTGGAATCTGCAGAAATGGGGCAGTCCTATAGGCATGGTTCTTATATGTAGTTAAATATGCATAATTGAAATAGTCCTATAGGCATGGTTTCTATATGTAGTTGAATATGAAGAATTAGAGCAATCTTATAGGCATGTTTTCTATATGTAGTTAAATATGCAGAATTAGAACAATCCTATAGGCATGTTTTCTATATGTAGTTGAATATGCAGAATTAGAACTGTTCTATAGTTATGATTTCTATATGTGGTTGAATATGCAGAATTAGAACAGTCCTATAGGCATTATTTTTATCCTTTGCATGCATAGTTACCCCAACCCTGTTTCACTAGCCAACCCCAAGTATTCTTTACAAATTATTACAAACTAGAGTAACAAATACACTAGAAAATACAAAGAAAATAATTACAACCACAGAAGGCCTGATTCTTGACTTCCTGTCTGAATTATGAGATAGACCAACTCAAAGACCACCGATCCAAAGCCTTTCTCCAATTTGAGTGTGTCAGAGTTCCCTAAGATCCTCAATGGGAATCCGGGCAGTGTTCACACCCAAATTGTATCACCAGAATAGGGACAAGTGCAGTGTGGAAGTGCCAGCCCTCAAGTGTCCAAGTTCAGAGGGAGCTCAATGGCTCCCAAGGCAAGGCTCACAAGAGGGGGCAGAACTTAAGTCTAAGAGAGAGTGCAAGTGAAGAAACAGAGTTCTAAGGAAATAAAGGAGAGGGAAACAACTACAAACAAGTTGAATTTCATACAAAGGGATTCAGGGGGGTTGGGAAACTACAAAGAGCCTATGCTTAGGCAAGGGTAAACTTTGGGCGTGCACAACAATAGAAGATTCTGGAATGCCTATAAGCCCACCAGAACACACAATAGCAGAGAAACATAGATGTTAGAATCCCAGGGATCAACTTGAGTCATGGGCAGTAATATGCAATATTGTCATGCCTCAAACAAACCATAAGCATTGAACACATTGGGTTGGGGTTTAGGATGCATAATAAATTCAGAACAGGCATAAGGAAATTATAGCATGCTAGAATAAGTACTAAACTAAACAAAAGCGTAGGCAGGCAAGAAGGTAAAAGCATTAAGTAAACACATTGTTGTGATGCTGGAATCTTAATCAGAACATACCAGTTCAGAGAAGCAAAAATATAGTAAAAGCAGGTAACAAGACTTTGAAGGTAGGTCACAGTACAAGTAACAAGAAAGAATATTTTTGAGTGTGAGTGTGAGTTGAGAAACTAAGAGTGTTCGTGTGCTTATTAATGAAAAAACCAGGGTATTTATAGTTTGAAAACATGTAGAAAATAAGGCAAGAAAATAATTATGGAACTATGTACCAATTAAAATCAAATCAGTATAAGTACTCCCTTCAATTAAGGAGTTAAAATTAAACGGTAACATGTAAATACTAAATAAGGAAAGCAATCACATAAGGCTGAATATGCCCATTAAGGAAGTATCTTCAGCAGATTATAAGTACATAATAGGTAATAGAGACTAGGTTCATCAGATTCTAATCAAGGAAAGGTCTGTAAGAATCGAATACCAATGTAATCAAGGTAAGGGAATTAATCAAATTAGGTAGAAAAGGTAGGGATCGAAAGTTCAAAGGAAAGTGTTCAAATTGGTCCATGAGACAGGGAAATCAGTAAAACAAGGAAAGAATCAATCAGAATTACACAAGGAGGTTTGAAATCAGCCCACAATTGAAGGTCATTTTAGAGGCAAATTCAGAATATAAAAGAGCGCATAAACATTAGGCATGCAAGGTTGAACCTATGACAAAGAGAAGTGTCATGCAATCACAAAATCAGTAAGTAGTGGACTATCAAAAACATGGTAGTCACATAGGTCAATTTCAGTAGCTTAGTACTAGAGAAAAGAGAGAGTATCAAATAGCATGCAAAGGGGTCAAGTGAAAAGACCTTATAGAAGAGTTTAGCAGGAAGTCAAAATCACATAAAGAAACAAAAAAATTCGAAATTCAATCGAGCAACAGATGAAGCAACTTCAGAAACTCGAATAGGTCCAAAGGAATTAGGGTTTTGAAACCCATCGAATTCAGAGCATGACGAACAAGTAAATCACATAGCAAATAATCTCAGAACTCGAATGAAACCCCAAATCTATGGTTTTCACCATCAATCGAGTATAGAGATGAAAACAAGTAAATCATGCAAAAATACAAACAAAATAAATTCAGAAATCTCAAAAAGTAATTAAGACTTTTAACATGCACACTCCAGTAGAAGAACAACATAAAGAAACACAATAGAACATGTTAAAAGTCAGAGAAAGCTTCAAAATAACTTAACAAAACTTTAAATCAGAAAATATAAAGGTTCTAAAGGTAAAGTTTTGAAAGAAACCTTGAGAAAATGTTTAGGAGTTCTGAGTAAACACAGGTCTTAAACGGATCTAAAAGAATCGGAAGATCCTCGAAGGTTAGGGTTTCAGAAGAACCCCAGATGGTGAGAAAGGCTTGGAAAGTCATTGATCTAAGCAGGAGAAGCCATGAGTCAGGCTTGAATAGCCAGGGCTGGCCGAAGCAAAGTCAAAGATGACCGAAAACATCCATAAAACTGAAAGCATCCGAGGTCTGGACCAAGCTTCTTCAAGGTATTGCCTTGAAACCATAGTACTCGACCACATAGAAGTCAAGGGAGGTAGATACAGGCTTTCAACGGCTTTGGAAGCCATGGATTTGGACGATTTTAGGGTGGAAGCTGAGGGAGGCGGCTAGGGTTTGAGAGGATCTTGAGAGAGAATTGGGAGAAGGGGGAATTCAAAGGCGGCTACAGATGAAAAATGATTAGGGTGTGGGGTAGTTCGGGGTTTAAAAATGGTAAGAAAAATAGGGACCGTTGAACTGGGAGATCAACAGTTGAGATTAGAGAGGGTAGGTGGGAAACGGGTCTGGGTCGGTTTGAACGGGGTTTGGGTCAGGGTAATTGGGTTTAAAAATTGGGTTCAAATTGGGGGTTCAGATAAGGCTAAAATTGAAATAAACTGGGCTAGCATTTAAATGGCCATTTTTCCCTATTTGATTTTTTTTAAAATAGTAAAATAATTTTCGGAAATAAAAAGGTTCTAAAGTGATTAATAATACATAATTATAAAATTAAAAATACTGGTGTCAATTTTATAAATATAAACACAATTAGATCTTAAAAGAGGCTAATATTGCAACTATATGTAATTTAGCTTTAAAAATATTAAATAAATTTATAAAAATATGAAAAATTATGTTAGATATATTTTAGTATAGGTATGAGAATCCAATAAATGAATTACCAAAATGATAATTTTAGGAATAATTATTGGATTTGTCTTGATAAAATAGGGCAATAAATTGATTTTAAAATCTTTTAAAAATTAAGAAAAAATAATAAAACATTGGGACATACTTATATGTGCATATACATGCTATTTTGGAGGTATTTTTCATATTAAAATATATAGGAAAAAATTGGGTATCAACAGCTGCCCTTCTTTACCTGGGAAGGATGAAAGAGTTATCGAGTAAAGATATGATGGCCAATTTTGACCTGGTGAAACTGTTTGAAGAGGTTTGGCCGTGCTCTGGCTTTTGAGCTACCTACATTTCCCTGGTCTTACAGGAATAAGGTCATATGTAGTTCAGGATCCGTCAACGAAATATGTCGATGGAGACTTCTCAAGAATGGACGCGATATTCAGGACGGGGTGAATGGTTAAGGTCTGATAGGGCTGCGGGAACTAGAGCGGGATTGCTCCTGCCGAGATGGTCATTGATCGCTGGTTTACCTCCAAATAATCAATACAAGCATATATTGTGCGTAAATTTAAATGTGATGCAAATTCCCATCGAACCATAAATGTTGTCTTTGGACGGTTAGGATGACGTCCTTAAACCATGATGTCCTGGGCCATGAAACGTATAATAATAAAGTATTCACAGGCAATAAAATGATGCTCTCGGGCTATGAGAATGATGCCTCCGAACCATGATGCCTTTAAATAATGATATGCAAAAGATTAAAGGGATCCTCAGGCCATGGCATGGTGTTCTCGGGCTATGTAAATGGTGCCTCTAAACAATGATGCCCTCGGATAATTTGGAGATCTTTCAGCCCATGAGATGCAGTGTTTGGCAATCTTTTAGCCTATGATATGTAATAGGTGGCAATCTTTCAGCCATGCAAACGTAAATAAAGTGGCGATCTTTCAGCCATGCAAACGTAAATAAAGTGGCAATCTTTCAGCCATGTAAACGTAAATAAAGTGGCGATCTTTCAGCCATGTAAATGTAAATAAAGTGGTAATCTTTCAGCCATGTAGAATGTAAATAGGTGTGATCTTTCTGCCATGCAAAATGTAAATAAAATGGCGATCTTTCAACCATGCAAATGTAAATAAAGTGGCGATGTTTCAGCCATGCAAACGTAAATAAATTGGCGATCTTTTAGCCATGCAGAATGTAATTAGGTGGCGATCTTTTAGCCATGAAAAATGTAAAGGTGGCGATCTTTCACCCATGCAGAATGTACATAAGGTGGCGATCGTTAAAGCATGCAAATGTAAAGGTGGCAATCTTTCGGCCATGCAGAATATAAACAAGGTAGTGATCTTTTAGCCATGCAGATGCAGATGGAGACAGTGTTTAGTCTTGGAAAGCAGAGTGGTAGCCTTATGCAATGTAGAAAATGCAGATGGAGACAGTGTTTAGTCTCAGAAGGCAGAATGGTAGCCTTATGCAATGCAAAAAAATACAGATGGAGATATTGCTTAGTCTCGGAAGGCAGAATGGAAGCCTTATGCAATGCAGAAAATGCAGATAGAGATAGTGCTTAGTCTCGGAAGGCAGAATGGTAGCCTTATGCAATGCAGAAATACAAATAAAACGGCAACTGGTAATATAGTTTCTTAGTTGATAGCAGGTTGCGATATTGTGACCGCTGGGGACATTGCGGTATAGGGAATATCAACAGCGTGCGTGGATAGTAAACGCTGGTAAATACAACAATTGATGAACGATGTTTGTCTCGTGAGTGTATAGTAAGCCAAATGCTTTCGCAATCCAGGTGTCTGCATTCAAAAAAATATCGTGAGTTTTATAGAGGGGGGAAGGTTAGTTCGCATCCCTGCTGGCTCTGCTTGACCTGTTCGGCTTTGATCTGGTGATACGGTATGCATCGTTGGGGATAGCGTTGTTGAGCAAGGCGATTTCGATAATAAACATGCATGAATTTGAAAAATATGACATAAGTATATATTTAAGAAACAACTTTTAGATGAACCGATGACTGTGACGTGGCTCTAGACATTACGACCTCTCTTGCTACGGAATTTTTAGGGTCCCCCTCAAAATTCTGCCTTATATTAATGGGTTGATGCTTCTGACGGCTGCTTGTGATGATTGGCTGAAATTACTTCGGAATTTTTAGGGTCCTTCTCAAAATTCTGCCCCAGTTTCCAATCGCGGGGGAAATGAAAATTTTATTGAATTGTGACCGAACCCATAAGGCTGCCTATGTATCCCCTCTTAAATGGGAATCAGGTCAGACGTAGTTCATTTTACATCATATAGGGAAATCATGAAAATTACACATAGTAACGCTTGACTGCATCTGAATTGATTGGTTTTGGCCAAACTTCTCCATCCATTTCTTCAAGTATAAGGGCTCCTCCTGTCAGAACCCGGTGAACCATGTACGGACCTTGCCAGTTGGGAGAGAATTTCCCCTTGGCTTCATCTTGATGTGAAAAAATTATCTTTAACACCAACTGTCCCGGTGTGAACTATCTCGGCTTGACTCTTTTGTTGGAGGCTTTGGACATTCTGTCCTGATAAAGTTGATCGTGGAAAACTGCATTCATTCTCTTTCCGTCAATAAGGGCTAATTGCTCATAACGACTTCTCACCCATTCTACGTCGTCGAGCTCAACTTCTTGTATGATCCTTAAGGAAGGAATTTCTACTTCAGCGGGAATGACGGCTTCTGTACCATAAACCAGCATATAGGGGTTTGCCCCGGTTGATGTGCGGACTATGGTGTGATATCCTAATATAGCGAATTATAGCTTCTCGTGCCATTGCTTATGCTTCTCTATCATTTTCCCTAGTATCTTCTTGATAATCTTATTGGCGGTTTCTACAGCTCCGTTCATTTGAGGCCTTAAGCTGTAGAATTCTTGTGTCTGATCTTGAAGGTCTCACACATGGCTCTCATCAAGTCGCTGTTGAGATTGGAACCATTATCAGTAATGATTGACTCTGGAATCCCGAACTGACAAACAATGCGGTCGCGAAAAAAGTCTGCCATAACTTTCTTAGTCACTACTCTGTAAGATGCTGCTTCGACCCACTTGGTGAAGTAGTCAATTGCCACTAGGATGAATCTGTATCCGTTGGAAGCAGCAGGCTCAATTGGTCCAATAACATCCATTCCCCAAGCGGCAAAAGTCCATGGTGAGATTATTGCGTTAAGCTCATTTGGAGGCACCTTTATCATGTTCGCATATATCTGGCAACGGTGGCATTTCCGGACATACTAAATGCAGTCTGTTTCCATAGCCATCCAAAAGTAACCAGCTCGGAGGATCTTCTTTGCTAAGACAAAACCGTTCATATATGGACCACAGGTCCCTGCGTGGATTTCCTCCAGTAGCTTATATGTTTCCTTTGCGTCGACACACCTTAATAATCCCAAATCAGGAGTCCTCCTATATAGGATTCCTCCGTTGTGAAAGAAGTTGGATAACCTCCAAAGTTGTGCTTCTGAATAGGATTTGCAAGCCTTGGGTATTCTCCCTTTGCTAAATATTCCTTGGTATCATAAAACCAAGGCTTTCCGTCCGCCTCTTCTTCAATGTGGGCACAATAAGCTGGCTGATCATGGGTTTTTGCTGGAATGGGATCAATGAAGTTTTGTCTGGATGATGTATCATGGATGATAGGGTAGCCAATGCATCGGCGAATTCATTCTGGATTCTGGGAACATGTCGGAATTCTGTCTTTGTGAACCTCTTCATTAATTCCTGTACGTGATACAGATACGGGAGTATCTTAGAGTTCTTGGTTGCCCATTCTTCTTGGACCTGATGTATGAGTAAGTCTGAATCTCCAATCAATAGCAAATCATGTATGTTCATGTCAATGTCCATCTTGAGCCCTAGGAATATTCGTCCATGTTGTTGGAGCACGGGAACCTAAGCTTAGCTGACATCGGATAATGTTGATCGATTTCTGACACTAGGACTGCTCCTATGCCAACCCCTTTGAAATTTGCTGCTCCATCAAAAAACATTCTCCTACCATCATAGGGTTCTGCAATGTCTTCTCCTATGAACGATACCTCTTCGTCAGGAAAATATGTCTTTAGTGGTTCGTATTCTCCATCCACAGGATTTTCCGCAAGGTTATATTTTAGTGCATGTCCCTTTATTGCTTTCTAAGTCACGTAGATGATGTCGAACTCACTCAACAGGATTTTCCACTTGGCCAGCTTGCTCGTGGGCATGGGCTTCTGAAAAATGTACTTCAAAGGGTCTATCCTTGATATGAGATATGTAGTATAGGCACAGAAGTAGTGCCTCAGCTTCTGGGCCACCCAAGTCAGAGTGCAGCAGGTGCGTTCTAATAGAGAATACCGGGCTTCGTACGGAGTGAACTTCTTGCTGAGATAGTAAATGGCCTGCTCTTTCCTCCTCGTTTCATCATGCTGCCCCAAGACGCAGCCGAAGGGACCATCTAATACTGCGATGTAGAGTAGTAAAGGTCTATCTGGCTCAGGTGGGACTAAGACTGGTGGTGTTGATAGGTATTCCTTGATCCTGTCGAAATCTTTCTAGCAGTCATCAGTCCATTTGGTGGTTGTATCCTTCTTCAACATCTTGAAGATTGGCTCACAGATGACCATGGACTGTGCTATGAACCGACTGATATAGTTAAGTCTTCGAAAAAAGCTCATCACATCCTTCTTGTTCTTTGGCGGTGGCAGCTCTTAAATGGCTTTGATCTTTGATAGATCCAATTCTATTCCTCGGCGGCTCATAATAAACCCAAGTAATTTTCCAGCAGGAACCCCAAATGCACATTTTGCGGGATTCAGTTTTAGGTTGTACCTCCGCAGTCTATTGAAGAATTTTCTCAAATCTTCCATGTGATCAGTGGCCTTCTTGGAATTAATGATAACATCATCTAGGTACACCTTGATCTCCTTGTGTATCATATCATGAAAAATGGTAGTCATGGCCCTCATGTAAGTGGCCCCTACATTCTTTAACCCAAACGGCATCATCTTGTAGCTGTACATTCCCCATGGCATAATGAATGTCGTTTTCTCAGCATCATCTTCATCCATCCAGATCTGATGATAACCAGCAAAACAATCCATAAATGATTGCAGTTCATACTTGTCACAATTGTCGATCGGGATGTGTAAATTTGGCAAGGGGAAGTCGTCTTTTGGACTAGCCCGGTTGAGATCCAGGTAGTCGACATAGACTCAAACTTTCCTGTCCTTCTTTGGTACTGGCACGATATTGGCTAACCATGTCGGGTATTCTACTACCTTGAGGACCTTGGCCTTGACTTGCTTAGTGACTTCTTCCTTGATTTTCAAACTCATATCTGGCTTGAACTTTCTGAGCTTCTGTTTTACCGGTGGACATGCTGGATCAGTTGGCAGTTTGTGAGCCACAATAGATGTGTTCAGGCCCGTCATGTTGTCATACGACCAGGCAAATATGTCCTCATATTCTCTTAGAAACTCTATGTATTTCTTCTTTTCTGATGATGATAAGTGAAAGCTGATTCGTGTTTCCTTGCCATTCTCTTTATCCCCCAGATTAACAATTTCGGTCTCGTCTAGGATGGACTTCAGCCTGTTTTCAAAATTCTCAACTTCCTTAACAATCTCTTCTGGTACGTCATCTTCCTCTGAATCTATGTCCGTTTGTTGTGTTGTCTCATTGCATGTCACAGTCATTGGTTCAACAAGATAAGTAATAGTAATGTTGTATAAGTAAAGTAATAAGAGAAAATAATAAGAGTGTTGATTTATAAGGAAAATTGAAATGCTTTGATCAATTTCATAACTATTTTGAACATTGAAGATCTTATTGCGGAAATTTAAAATACGAAAGAAACATTAACTAGTAATAATAAAAGATAGTGCATGATGCTTGTTCAACCTCACTACCCCAAGGCTCGTCGGGCTCTGGTGGTCCTGGTAGTCTAATTATTGAGGTGTGCTCCTCTGCTTACAGCCTGTATGGAAAGGCCTTCCTCCCACTCCTCCTTGAAAATGACACAACAATCCATATAATCGTCTCCTAGGAACAAATTCCTTACTGCTGCCAGTGGCTCCTCTTCTTCTAACCCATAGATAACATCGGCCGATTGGAAAGTCTGTTCCAAGCATGGTATTGGCTGCTCCAACGGATAGTAAGGACCGCACCATGGTGTCGACCAGTTGTTGAATTCTTCTCAAGTATACACATATCCCAGACCGAAGGTGGTGCCATGTTTCTTGATTTTATAGGCTTAGCGATTCCTTGGAGGTTCTTGCCAAGCCCCTTGCCAGGTTCGTATCCACTCCAGTTCAATATGCTCTCAATTTTGTTGTCCCACTATTTGTCCTTGTCAATGGCGTTGACCCGCTCGATGTGGTGATAGGTCTCCCCACCTATCTTTCTTCTGTCTCCTATTGCCGGGATAGTCTGGCGACCATATATGGGATTGCTACCATCGCCGTGAATGATCACCTCCTGGTGATTCTACTCAAACATCACTGCCTGATGCAGGGTTGATTCTACGGCCCTAGCGATATGAATCCATGGTCGTCCCAACAATAGATTGTAAGATGCCGGCACGTCTATCACTTGAAAATCAACATCGAACCAAGTATGCCCCATTTGCAAACACAGACTGACTTCCCCAATGGTGGACTATTGGGAACCGTCGAAAGCTTTCATGCTGATGGCCCCGTCCTTGATCTCGTGTAGTCCCTTACCCAACATGCTGAGTGTTACCAATGGACAAATATTGAGGTTGGACCCTCTATCAATCAGGATTCTGATGATAAAATAGTCTTCACATTGCACGGTGATGTGCAATGCCTTGTTGTGACTCAACCCTTCTGGCAGCAACTCATCTTCATGAAAAGTGATCTTATGACTTTATAATACCTGTCCTACCATATTAGCCATCTCTCCGCCGGCGATGTTTCTTGGCACATATGCTTCATTCAGCACCCTTAACAGGGCATTCTTATGTGCATCAAAATTTTATAGCAAAGCAAGGATAGAAATTTGCGCCGGTGTTTGTTCAGCTGATCAATGACCGAGTATTCCTTGTCTTGTATCTTTCTCCAGAAATCATCTGGCTTGATCTCGGTGATGGTTGGACGACTAGAGGCCTGCTTTCTTGACTCAGCCAGATGTTTCGGGGTACAAACCCTACCAGTTCTCGTCATACCCTGTGTCGCGATAGCTTCTCCGAACATAACCTTGCCTTTCCTTCTTGCCTCAGCTGTGTTTCCCCAAGGTATAGCCTTTGTATGGAATGGTGTTATGGCCGACATTGCCACTGGAATTGGCGTGGTTGTCTTTACTCCGAGCATAGTATGCACCTTGGGCAGTAAAACTGCAACTTCGAATGGTGTAGGTGCATTCGCTGGAGACGCAAATTCGACCTCAATTGGTGCTAGAGTCTTTGTAGAGGATGGAGCTTCAAACTCAAGTGGCATGGACATATTTACCTCGTCATCCCTAGAGGTCTAAATCTGGACTACGATCGGATTAAGGGTGACTATTGGTTTCTTTGGGTCGTCACCTTCTGTGATCAAACCGATCGATCCCTTGGGATTCTATCATCTTCTATTTCAATCATGTGAACGCCTCCTCCCTTGTGGTCTGGAAGAGGGTTATTGCAGACATATGGACCAAGCTTATTCAAGGTCTGGCCTTGAAACCATAGTACTCGACCACATAGAAGTCAAGGGAGGTAGATACAGGCTTTCAATGGCTTTGGAAGCCATGGATTTGGACGATTTTAGGTTGGAAGCTGATGGAGGTAACTAGGGTTTGAGAGGAGCTTGAGAGAGAATTGGGAGAAGGGGAATTCAAAGGCGGCTAAAGATGAAAAATGATTAGGGTTTGGGGTAGTTCGGGGTTTAAAAATGGTAAGAGAAATAGGCACCGTTAAACTGGGAGATCAACGATTGAGATTAGAGAGGGTAGGTGGGAAACGAGTCTGGGTCGGTTTGAACGGGGTTTGGGTCAGGGTAATAGGGTTTAAAAATTGGGTTCAAATTGGGGGTTCAGATAAGGCAAAAATTGAAATAAACGGGGCTAGCATTTAAATAGCTATTTTTTCCTATTTGATTTTTTTAAAATAGTAAAATTATTTTTGGAAATAAATTAAAGGTACTAAAGTGATTAATAATACATAATTATCAAATTAAAAATATTGGAGTCAATTTTATAAATATAAACACAATTAGATCTTAAAAGAGGCTAATATTGCAATTATATGCAATTTAGCTTTAAAAATACTAAATAAATTTATAAAAATATGCAAAAATTATATTAGCTATATTTTAGTATAGGTATGAGAATCCAATATATGAATTACCAGAATGATAATTTTAGGAATAATTATTGGGTTTTTATTGATGAAATAGGGCAATAAATTAATTTTAAAATATTTTAAAAATTAAGAAAAAATAATAAAACATTGGGAAATACTTATATATGAATATACATGCTATTTTGAAGGTATTTTGAATATTAAAATATACAGGAAAAATTGGGTATCAACAAGTAGTTCTATGCATCCTTTAATACACGTCTTAAAAGATACACAATACAACTGCCATATCATCAACTTTTCAGATCTGGCTGTCACGTCCCTTCGATTCAAAAGTTCCATCTCCCTCTAAAACATCACAATTCTCCACGCCCAATCGTCATTTTAGAACCGGTGCCTATTATTTTTCCTTTATAATTATCCTCTCTGTTTAAAAACCCCTCTCTTCTTACCTTCTTAACCATAAGCCCTATTCTAAATTCACCCACAAGGAAAGGATCATCATACCACCTCTCCCAATGGCTGAGAAAACTTCTGATCTCTCTGCCTCATCTGTAACCACCTCTGACCCATCTATGGAACCTCTCGCCGTTTGTGAGTCTTTGTCACCCTTTATCACTCCTACTGCTCCAGTCACACCTTCCCTAGTTTCCCAACCTCTTCCCAACTCAGTAAACCTTGAAACTATTATTCTGTTCTCTCCTCATCAATTGCCCACACCAGTCAAACCCTAAAAGGAGAACAAGGTCAAAATACTGAGTTCACAAAAGGCTCTGCCATCGTTGTAGTTGACTTTATAGTTGTGGAAGCACCGGTTGACGAAGAAAAGATTGTGTTTGTGGTATCCACTGATGGGGTATTGCATAAGGTCATTTCCCAAAAACACGAGTCACAAAGTGTAAGGGGAGAAGGGGCCATTATGGCATTTGAAGGAGATGTAGTAGCATACACTACTGGGGCTTCACATGGGGAACCTGATCCCTCTCAGGAGGACCCAGGTCAGGAGCCTCATCCCTAGGACAGTGTTGTTCCTACATTCGATGTTGTGCCCCGGGAAATTCAAGGACCAGAAATGTGATCTAGTGATGAAGAATACCTAGACAATGTGGCCCTTGATGCATTCATAAGTAAGAGAAGGGTTGTTTCCACACTGGAGTCTGAAATCAAGCACCCCACTACCAGGATTCAAGTCAAAGTGGCCTACGATTCTGCACTCCGAAAGAGCAAGAAAAGTAGTAAAAAGAAAAGAAGAAAATTAGTGAAGGATGGTGTACCTGTAGGTGATGAAGCTATCCTGGTTGTTGAGGTGGAAGAAGGAACCCGGTTCCTTTGTAAGGCGGTCCTCGAAAAAGGCTGAGTCTGTTTCCATGGATAAAGGGTCTACTTCTAAGTCTAATATGAAGAAGGTAGTGAGTGATAAGGATATTCTTGTCAAGTCCAAAGGGAAAGGTAAAGTCAGTTGTGAAAAGAATAAGAAATGCAAGTATGAAACAGTTGACGAACCTAGTCCTGGAAAGAAAGCACGAAGTGAGGTCTGCCTTAGCTCTGAGCGCTTAAGGCATCAGAAAGTTCTGTTGGGTCGTACGTTTGACCCAACAATCTCGGAGATGGCTAGAATGCGCCAAATCCTGGAAATGGTGGAGTTTCAACAATGGACGCATCTTTTCTATGTTGATGCTCCTAAAGTGCATGAGGAGGAGGTACAGAGTTTCTTCGCCAGTCTGTTTCCAGTCGATACTGACCATGTTTGTGCTTTGGTCAATGGTGTGAACATTGTCTTTGACGTGCAAGTTCTTGGAGAAATTTTGCAAGTTCCTACAGTTGGAGTGACGAATGTTCGAGATGTTTGCCAGTACAACTACCGAAATGCGATAGTAAAAGATAATTCCAGTTAGAAAGGGGACCAGATCCATAAGAAAGCAGTACTTCCTGTCTACCAGTTATTGTTTGAGCTGTTTAACAAAGTCCTGTTGCCTCGAGCAGAAAGGTGACCTGTAACTTCAAAATCTGATCTATTCTTAATGGAACAATTGGACGGTTTCAACCCTGTGAGTCTGCCTGCCATAATGATTAAGAAATGTAGAAGGTGGCTGATTTCAAGGATGGCAATGATGGGTTTCCCTATAGATTCTTGCTCACGCGAGTGTTCAAACACTTTGAGGTTCCTTTGGGAACAGGTAAAGTAGGGACTCGTAAGCAGATATTCTCACAGACAGCCTTGAAAAAGTGCGAGTGTATTGAGAAGTATGGGGGTGTAGGAAGCACTTCAACTGTGTCTCAACTCATCAATGCCCAGAACAGTGCAGCTGAGGAAATACGTCGATCAAAAGCCAGAAATGCTATCCTGGAAGGCCAGCAAGCTCGAGCGGTTCCCATGTTGAATGATGAGGTGATCCGTTTGACCGAAGAAAATGCTGACCTCAGGGCGTAAGTTGAGAACCTGAAGGCCTAACTGCTCAACGATCAAAAGTTGGGCAATGCCTGAATAGACCTTGTTCTCCAGACACTTGCTGCAGCTTCCAAGCCTTTTCCTCGTAGTGCCCCCTAAGATTCCCTTCAGTGACCAGTTTTCTGGATATGTTCTTTTTTCTTGTTCCTTGTTGATGGCTGGTGGATGTTTTTTTTTTTTAGTGTGTGGTTGGGATGTACTACTACTAATGCTCATGTAATCGAGTCCAATGCTGCCTCTTCCTTTTTCAAAGGAAAAGGCATATTCAAAATTATTAATATGAATCCACTTTTGCTTTGTCTAGTACTTTCTATTTGTGTTCTATTATTTCTCATGATTGTGTGCACATATGTGGCATGAGTTAGCTTAGCTGTACTTCTTTGTGCTGATTGTTCTTTTTAATGATGCCAAAAGGGGGAAAAGAAAGAAATCCTAATACAGGACTCAGGGGGAACCGCATTGGGGAATTGGTTCTTATGAACATGAAAGAGTAAGGCATCGTCTCAGTGGGAACTCTTTGAAATTTTTTACTACCCAAGTCTGACTTTATAATTGTTAAGTTTGTCATCATCAAAAAGGGGGAAATTAATAGATCTTAAACACTCTTACCTTATGCTTTGATGATCTAACAAACTTACTGCTCAGAACCAGTTAGGGACCCTGACCTACTTTGGATTGCTGCAAACTTTAACGGACTCTAGCAAAAGATGAACTGCTACAGATTTAGGAGCTAGGAACCAAACAAGGAACTGATGCTCATGTGGTTCCTATATAGCAGTACAAAGTCATTTGGACACAGCTGGAACTAAAGTGACTGACAGCACTGTTTCTGCCGCACTGCATCACACTGCCAGCCCACTCATTCTCTAACCAAACAAAGTACTCACATCATTTCAAATGATGTGATCAAGATGTACCAAAGGGGCTTTATACAAAAAAATCACTGGAAGGTTTCTGTTTCTCATTCAAGCCTCTAGCAAAAATAGAAAAATCATTCTCTCAAGCTTGAAGAACAAGGTTGAACGCCACTACGGACCAGTTCCTAAAAGATTGATTTTTGCTGTCCTAGTTGAGTTGTAACCTTGTTATTGTACTTACTATATCTCCCAAATCGCTTACTTAGAAGCATACTGATTAGGAATTCTCTTGTAAATTCGTAAACTCGTTGAGTTTATGTTATGACTAGATTTAGTCATAAGGAAAAGTCTTTGTAATCATAGAGTTACAAAGTGGCTTGTGGTGACAACACCACAAGTTAGAAAAAGCCTTTGTAACTAGGGTAGTCACAAAGTGGCTTGTGGTAAAGGTACCACAAGTTAGTTGAGTAAATCTATTGCAATCGGAAGTATTATAAAGTGGCTTGTAATAGGTAAGATTACAAGTTAGTAAAGTTAAAAGCCTACAGTGTAGGTCATGGTTTTTGATCCCCTTGTGCGGGATTTTTCCACGTAAAAATCCTCTGCCTCATTTACTTACTGCTTTACTAAGTGCTCTCAGCAGAAACTTGTAGAGAACCAGGTACTCTATGATTTGGTGGGCCCATACAAACTAACACATACACATCCTAATCAACAATTATGCCAAGCATGTGCTCCAGTCGTTTGTGGATGTTTTTGCCGGTTACCATCAGATCTGGATGGACAAAGAGGACGCTGAGAAAACAGCTTTCATTACACCATAGGGGGTATACTATTATAAGATGATGCCATTCGGTCTAAAGAATGTTGGGGCTACCTACATGAGGGCTATGACTACCATTTTTCATGACATGATACGTAAGGAGATCGAAGTATATGTGGATGATATCATCATCAAATCCAAGAAAGTGACAAATCATATAGCCCATTTGAGGAAGTTTTTCGACAGACTGCGGAAAAACAACCTGAAACTAAACCCCACAAAATGTGTTTTCAGGGTTCCTGCCGGAAAGTTACTTGGGTTCATTGTCAGCCACCGAGGGATAGAACTGGATCTGTCAAAAGTCAAAGCCATACAGGAGCTACCGCCGCCGAAGAGTAAGAAAGGTGTAATGAGTTTTCTGGGACGGCTAAACTACATCAGTCAGTTCGTAGCCCAGTCCACAGTTATATGTGAGCCAATTTTCAAGATGTTGAAGAAAGATGCTACAACTAGTTGGACCGAAGATTTTCGAAAGTCTTTCGACAAGATTAAGGAGTACTTATCAACACCACCAGTCTTGGTCCCGCTAGAGCCAGGTAGACCATTACTACTCTACCTTGCGGTGCTAGATGGAGCCTTCGGCTGCGTTCTGGGTAGCACGATGAGACGGGGAGAAAGGAACAAGCTATCTATTACCTGAGTAAGAAGTTCATTCCATATGAAGCGTGGTACTCTCTATTGGAACGTACCTGCTATGCTCTGACTTGGATAGCTCAGAAGCTGAGGCATTACTTCTGTGCCTACATAACATACCTCATATCAATGATAGACCCTTTGAAATATATCTTTTAGAAACCCATGTCCACTGGCAAGCTGGCTAAGTGGAAAATCCTGTTGAGCGAGTTCCACATTGTTTATGTGACTCAGAAACCAGTCAAGAGACAGGCACTGGCAGATCATCTTGCTAAGAATCCCGTGGGAGGAGAATACGAACCCCTAAAAATGTATTTTCCCGATGAAGAAGTGCTATTCATAGGAGAAGATATTGTTGAGTCCTACGATGGTTGGAGAATGTTTTTTGACGGAGCGGCAAATTTCAAGGGAGTCAGCATTGGAGCCATCTTGGTATCAGAAACTGGTCAACATTATCCGGTATCTGCTAAACTCAAATTTCCCTGCACCAACAACATGGCAAAGTATAAAGCCTGCATATTAGGGCTCAACATGGCCATCAACATGAATATTCAGGAGCTGCTGGTAATCGGTGATTCAGATCTACTTGTGCACCAAGTACAAGGAGAATAGGCCACCAAGAATTCCAAGATATTGCTATATCTGCACCATGTGCAGGAATTGGGAAAGAGGTTCACGAAGATAGAGTTTCAGCATGTTCCCAGGATTCAAAATGAGTTTGTCGATGCATTGGCCACCTTGTGATCCATGATACAGCATCCCGACAAGAACTTCATCGATCCCATCCCAATAAAGATCCAAAGTCAACTGGTGTATTGTGCCCATGTTGAAGAAGAAACATACGGGAAACCTTGGTTTCACGATATCAAAGAATATTTGGCAAAAGGAAAATACCCGGAGCATGCAAATCATACTAAGAAATGTACGCTTCGGAGATTGTCCAGCAATTTCTTCCACGGCGGAGGAACCTTGTACAGAAGAACTCCTTATTAGGGATTGCTAAGGTGTGTCGACACAAAAGAAGATTCTAAGCAACTTGAGGAGATAAATACTAGGACCTGCGGCCCGCATATGAACGGCTTTGTCTTGGCCAAGAAGATACTTAGAACCGGTTATTTCTGGATGACCATAGAGATAGATTACGTCTAGTATGTATGAAAATGCTATCAATGTCAAGTACATGCCGATATGATAAAAATGTCGCCAAATGAGCTCAATGCAACAAGCTCACCTTGGCCATTCACCGCCAGGGGAATGGATGTCATTGGTCCAATCGAGCCCACCGCCTCAAATGGGCATCGGTTCATCTTGGTAGCTATTGATTACTTCACCAAATGGGTCGAAGCAGCATCTTACAAGGCAGTAACTAAGAACGTTGTGGCAGATTTTTTCCGCGACCAGATTGTTTGCCGGTTTGAAGTTCTAGAATCAATCATCACTGACAATGCCTCCAATCTCAACAATGATCTGATAAAGAATATGTGTGAGACTTTCAAAATCAAGCACAAGAATTCCATAGCGTATAGACCTCAGATGAACAGAGTTGTAGAAGCCACCAACAAGAATATCAAGAAGATACTGAGAAAGATGGTATAAAAGAACAAACAATGGCATGAGAAGCTGTCGTTCGCTTTATTGGGATACCTTACCACATTCCGCACATCAACCGGGGCAACTCTGTACTTACTGGTTTATGGTACTAAAGCCATTATTCCCACTGAAGTGGCGGTCCCTTCTTTGAGAATCATACAAGAAGCTGAGCTCAGCGACGCATAATGGATAAGGAGTCATTATGAGCAGATAGCCCTCATAAACGGAAAAAGGACGAATGTAGTGTGTCATGGGCAATTGTGTCATGGGCAACTCTATCAGAACAGAATGTCCAGAGCCTTCAACAAATGAGTCAAGCAGAGGCAGTTCGCACAGGGGCAGTAGGTTTTGAAGAAGATCTTCCCGCATCAGAATGAAGCCAAAGGAAAATTCTCTCCCAATTGGCAAGGCCCTTACGTGGTTCACAGTGTATTGACAGGATGAGCCCTCATGCTTGCATAAATGGATAGAGAAGTCTGGCCAAAACTGATCAACTCAGATGCACTCAAGCGATATTATATGTAATTATTTATGTTTTCGCAAAATGATATTAATTGAACTATGCTCGAACTGATTCCCGTTTAAGAGAGGATACGTAGGCAGCCCTGTGGGTTCGGTCACAATTCAGTAAAAATCTTATTCTTCCCCACAAATAGAAACTGGGGAAGAATTTTGAGGAGGATCCTCAAAATTCTGGAGCAAGTCCAGCCAACACCGGCATATGCCAGAAAGTCAGAAGTCAATAAAAAACTGGGGCAGAATTTTGAGGAGGACCCTTGTGAGCACGTGATTTTTTCCCTACATGAAAATAACTCCTAAAAATAGACCAAAATAATTTTAATTGGTCTTTAGGTGTTTTTCTTTATTTGGTTGCATTTCATGCATTTTTAATATTTTTTTAAAATCATAGAAAAACCATAAAAAGTATCACATTTTAATTTCACGCCACCTTAGGTTCAATTTGCAATTAGGAATTAATTACATTGAGTTAATTGTGTTATTAATCAAAAAATCACAAAAAATGATCATTTTTACATAGTTAGATAATTAGCTTAATTTTACAATTTGAATTGATTTAGGAATTTAATTTAGGATTTTAATTAATTAAAGAAGAGAAAGAAAAAGAAAGAAAACAAAATAAAAGGCTGGTTTTAATATTGGGCCACCCCAAAAAGCAAATACAATGGCCCAAGTATGTTTCTTTTACCCAATTCCCACACAACCCAAGCCCAAACCGGGTCGACCCGACCCGACCCAATACCCAACCCTAGACCTAAAAGAAACTAATGCCTACTATATGAAGAGGAGAGACTAACGCCTGGAAAATACAGATCTGGAAGCCGCAATTGAGGATCCCCCATCAGATTTATCATCTTCTCCATTACAAGGACATAACCAATTCCAAAAAACCCATAGGCAACAAGAACAGCCACAGAAGACATATACTCTTCCCCGTCGTTTTGCTGCTCCTTAACCAAAGTTAAACGATCTTCCGTTCTTTATCAGAAACACATACAACTCATAAGGAGAACAAATGAGAGGAACAGAGCAACAAATGTCGCTTGAAGACACTCCATAACCATCGATCATTTCAGTCCAAAGTCAAAGAATCGTGTCGAGGTGTCCGTTGTAGCCGAGTTCGAAGAGGTTTGGACGAGTTTCGCTGGGATTCCGGTGAAGCACTTTGTTTTCTGTTCGAGCTCCTCATTTGCTCGCTAATTTGAGGTCCATTGTTGAGTCTTGGTTGCGGTTCCTTGCTCGAAATCATTTCGATTTTTTCCATCGTATTTTAGATTTGAGGTTAATCTTCATCTCCTTCTTTATTAAGGTTAAATTTTGGTATTATGTGCATATGGGGTTTCGTCTCTACTGTGAGTACTTCTGTATGTATATATGATTTTGATTCAAAGTGGTGGTATTGTTGTTGAAAGTTTGATTTTGTACTAAAGTTAAATTTGGGTTTGATGTCTTTGCTGCTTGGTTGTTGAATTATTGTTATGAGATTTTGGGTTTTCACTTCAAATAAGCAAAGTGATATTTAATGGGATAATTGGATCATCCATCCTAGTTTTCTATCGTCTGAAGTTGGAATAGGCAATACATAAGCTGCTAATAAACTCACTTCCAATTGTGTTTATATACTTAAATCTATGTCAATGGACGCTAGCCAAAGTCAAGGTTTTCAACAAACTCTTTGCTGCAAGTAAACTTCAATTCCTTTCGATATGCTATTGAACCACAATATCTTGTAAATATAGTTGATACACTTAAAAATTGTTGGAAGGAACTCCTACTGGTGCATTTCTCGATCTTTTCTTGACTGTTCAAGAGAGCTCTGTTAATGATTCTCTTCGCACGTCGTTTAGAGGCAATTGTTCTGGATGGGTTTTGATGTTAAAATTGAATTGTTGATTCCATATTCATCACTTTATTGAGAGGTAGTTGTTTAAGGCTTCATAGTTTAAGGCTCCATAATGCCGGATTTGTGGGAGTTCGCTTTTGACCTCGATCGAACTGGGACTCAGGCTAAGTGCCTTCGCCATCAAAGTATATAGTTTGACCTCAGTCGAACTGGAACTATAAGGCTAAGAGTCTTCGCCATCAAAGTATATAGTTCGACCTCAGTCGAACTGGGACTCAGGCTAAGTGCCTTCACCATCAAAATCGACAGTTCGACCTCGTTCGAACTATAAGGCTAAGAGCCTTCTCCATCAAAGTATATAGTTCGACCTCAGTCGAACTGGAACTATAAGGCTAAGAGCCTTCAACATCAAAGTATGTAGTTCGACCTCGATCGAACTGGGACTCAGGCTAAGTGCCTTCGCCATCAAAATTGATAGTCCGAACTCGTTTGAACTATAAGGCTAAGAGCCTTCTCCATCAAAGTATGTAGTTTGACCTCGATCGAACTGGGGCTTAGACTAAGTGTCTTTGCCGTCGAAGTAGATAGTTCAACCTCGTTCGAACTATCAGGCTAAGTGCCTTCATCGTCAAAATCGACAATTCGACCTCGTTCGAACTATGTAGTTTGACCTCGATCGAACTGGGTCTTAGGCTAAGTGCCTTCGCCATCAAAATAGATAGTTCGAACTCATTCGACCTGTAGGGCTAAGTGACTTCGCCATTAGGGAACGATGTGTTCGACCTCATTCAAAGTATGAGGCTAACCGCCTTCGACGTCATAACGTCAATACGATCAATGCCAATCGAACTCGGGACGGGCTTCCACTTTGAGTGCATTCAAGAAAAGGAACAACAAAAAATAAACGCAAGATGAGTAGCGAAAAAGAGATCTTATTATCCACGAAAGTTAAGAATATGGGTCATCCCCGCTTACACCCGGCCATGGCCGATCAACACAAGAAAAACGAAGAAAATGGAAAACAATAGGAAACCAACGAACGCCAACCGACGAACAGAAAAAAAGAAAAACAAAGAATAGTTTTTTTTTTCTCTTCTTTGACGCGGTGCCACCATCGTCGCTACCATCACCATCCTCGTAGGTCTATTAACCATCATCGCCTGCATCTTTACCTGACCCACGCGACGCCATATCATAACCACAGTCGACACGAGCCTCACAAGCCTTCTAGCGTGCCACCTCAAAGGCCACTTCAGTCACAGTGCCCGCTTCCCACAACTCCTTGAAAATTTCGTGCTGAGCTTCGGCATAGATCCAAAGCTCATGAGCCTGGTTGGGAATAGTAGTGTGTAATGGCCCAGCTTGGTCCTTCAGCTGCTGGTTCTCCTCTTCTAATGCTGCAATCCGCTCCATCAAAACTTGGGCCTCCTGATCAAGGGCATTAATCCGCTCCTCAAGCCTCCCCTCCCTAAGAACCGTAGTGGTCCTCTCCGATGCTCGCTGAGACTCATGTACGTGGATCGCCTCTTCCAATGTCGTTGCCTTCGTGGAAGCATCCCTCTACATACACCTTAAACCAAAGACCTCGCCCTCCAACACAGCCAGTTTACTACCCCATTCGATAGTCATCTCCTCCGCTCTGGCCCGGCTCTGCTCCATCTCCAACTACATCTCCCTCAGCTTGCACTGCAGGTGCTCGCATTCCGCAGTCACCCCCTTTCCAACCTCAAGCTCATCACACTTTAAGCGGATATGTCCTTCAAGCTTGCTTTTATCGCTAAGCGCATGCATCAGCTCTCGGTCCTACTTCTCCAACTCCTCACCCAAAGCCTTGTTACGAGGATCAGCCATCGAACGCCTGTGCAATTCGCGGAACCTATCGTGATAGCGGCGATACTTTCCTAAAATTCACAGAAAGATCCTCAAACGGATGTTAGCCCTGCGAATGGTCTCTACCTCCAGCAAGTAAGTCTGCAAAAACAAAAAAGCAGTTAAACTGAAGCTCATGCTGAGACGGGAGAGAGGTGAGCTAAAGTCAAGGTAACGTACCCGTAGGCCCATCACGGCCACTTCGTTCATCACCTCAACATCCGAAACGCTCCTCAGAGATGCGTTTTCGGCCTCCGAACACAACAACCCAAATTGCGACACCAAGCTGCTTCCTTGGGTCAGCCGGTTCAAATCTGAAGAAATCTCAATATAACGGGTCGACCCCTCTGCGCGAACCACAGAGTGGGTAATGCCCTCCTCAAACATGCGGACATCATCAGGGTCTAAATCAGACTCAGACTCGTACTCATCCTCCACCATGTTCTTTCCCCTCTCCACCACCGATGGAATAGAGCAACCCGCCATGGGCGACGAAGGTGTGCACGAGGTTACAACGGCAGCCTTTAAGGATTGACCCTTTGCCTCAGCAGTGGGAACTTCTAACCAGGTCGCCAAAACAGCAAAATTCTCCTAGCTTGAACTAGCAGGGGCAACTCCGACCAATTGCTCCACCTCAACGACAGATGTCGCGACAGCACCTCCCTCTAACTTTACCGGGGGAGAATCCAAATTGATCACCGTCGGAGGAGCTGCCGCGAATGCTACCCTTCGCCTCTTCGATGGCTCTTCTTCTTCCCCAGTCGACGGCGAGTCGGTTCAAAGACGGACTGTCCCAGATGGATCCTCATCCTGAGACATAGTCCAGGTTAGAGAGGCTACAACCGATGATTCTACGGACACCGCCCTTGATGAAGGATGAGCTGTAGGCATTGCACTAAGGCGAGCGACCACAGCCGGAAGGCGGAAGGCTAGTTGTGGAGCTTTGACCCGTCGAACTCTCCGTGGTCACAGCAAATAAACATTTTGTAAGTAAGAGTGAAACAAGGGCGGAAGGGGAATAAAGTCGTTGTCTCACCTGTCAGCGGTCTACGTCCATATTTCTCCCAAAATAACGACCACGTGTGAACCCCAGCAGTAAGGGGAAGCATAACCTCGACCCATTCTCGGATCCCTTCCAAAGGAGGCAGAGGCAGCTTCTCGGCTGCAAAGCATTGGGGCAGATCAATGATTACAAACGTAAGATGAAAGGAATATCAAAGCAGAACATTTTACCAGTCAAAGGCGAGGACTTACGTGCAAAGTTCCACACTTCTGGGAACCCGGTCGGGTCGGCCACAAGATGTTCGGTTCGAATGTAGAAAAAATTATCAAAGAAACGACGGTTGGTCTGGTCGTCCATCTTGACCACCAACCCCCTCGACCCATGAGGGGCGCATGGATCATGGTGCCGCAAATCTTCTAAGGAGCAAAGAGGCTAAGCACGTGCCTAAGAGTGACCTCCCTACTGGCCAGCTCCGCGTACTTGATAAACATAAGAAATAGCTTGTATAGATAAGGGGAAAGTTGAGCAGGGCATACCTCATAGTAGCGACAGAAGTCGACCACCAGCATAGGGAGTGGGAGCGTGTATCCCACAAGGAAGGGATTGGCGTAGAACGAACAGAATCCACGATGATCAATCTGGACCCTCTCCTCCATCTTCGCAGGCACGATCTCGATGTAACTAGGAATACCCCATCGTTCCCACAAGTCCGCTATCCCAACTTCCCCCATTAGAGGAGGGATATTCACCTGTTCAGCACCACCCATTGCTCCAAAGTCCGTCACTGCCTTCCCGGATGGGACAGAATTTCCTCAACTGAAGGAAATTCTTCGCTTTCAATCGGCTCCAAGTCTTCAGTTGCCTGAGCGGGATCCTCGACCACCGGAGAATTGGCCGGAGGATTGTTACGAGAAGAAGTTCCTGCCATTTTTGACTCAGAAGCAAAAGAAAGAAGAACTTTGTGGTAGAAGCAAGAAAATCGCAAATTATAGCAATCAAGAGAGCAGAGAAAAATGCGATTTAGCAGAAAGGAAGATATCCCAGGATTTCTCTCAAAAATAAGCGATGAATGTGTGAAGAGCGAATGACGGATCCTTTCTATTTATAAGAAACAAATTCTTCAATCATGAAACCCAATAGCCATCATTAATACATGACTGGGCACGAAATGGTTTGATTTCCCGAAAACGTGCACCATTACGATTGTCTGCACGAAGCAGCGCTTCACTTTCCAACCGACGTTTTAGTTTCGGAATCGTCGTAACGATACACGGGCACCAAAAAGGCGCCCCCGGACAGTTTCGGAATTCCCAACGTCATTAATGAATGAAAATTGAGACTAGCTCCTCCTGGTTACATCACGCACAATCTGTCAGTCGAGGTCAGCAAGGCACGACCCCGACGAACGGAGGGACTAACTGTATTGGTGAAAAATCTGATCATACGGCCACTACTGAACTAGTCCCATCCTAATCGGCTCAGAGAAAATGGTCAACGAACTTGACTCTACCTTGTTATGACCGATTCTAAGACAAGCAATGGGGTTATGGTCCCTCCGCAACAAAAGAACGTCTCCTCGACTCAGCTACGATGACTCATGACGAGCCCATGAAGCTTGTAACTATAAATATCAAGGAAGAGAGCCTTGAAAGAGGATTTTTTTCGGACACAGTTCGAGATCCACAGAAAAGAATAGATATGCTCCATTAGAAAAGCCATAAAGAATATGATTGTAATTCCATGAACCTCTTCAAGGAGAGGCAGATCAAGCTATTATGATTAATACAATCCCAAATGTATCTTTCCTCAATTCTATCTTCTCATGTTTCAATTCTGTCTTCTGATCCGGTGATTAATTATGTTTGGCTATGATTTACCCTTGATTTATTTTGATTGATTTACTCGGAAAGTGTTCGATAACTTTTGGGTCAAACAAACAAACCATTTTATCTTTTGTTTTGGTCTTTTTCAACCACATAGATGCAGTGAGGTTCCATAAACTTCATGCGTAGAATTTTAGAATGTGGTGTTTCTGATGATGATTTTAGATCACATTGAAGGAACCTATTACATAGAAATTAAACTTTACATGCATAACCTTGATACGAAGATGTGGGATTGGATATCTCTTCAAGTTCGGGTATGTTAAGGCTATCCTTCTTTCTTTTTGGCATAATCCAAATTATATTGAAGAAACGAGCAAACGCACGGTTTTCATAAATTACTCTATTCCTAGAAATACTAGGGGCGTCTATATTCTTGATTTCCCCATGTGAATTATTATTATCTCTTGTTCATGCATCCCGGAACAATACGTATTTGACGATGTGTATCTGAAAGGCGTATTGATGTTTATCGCTTAATAGAGGATTTACGATCTAGCAAAATTGCGGTTATAAATTTAATGCTAGTTATCTTGGTTATAATAACCTGTAGCATGAATATTAGGCCTATTACTAGCAATATAAGGTACTCTTTTCATATTATGTCTATAACAATGTGTTACTGCAAAAATTGAAGTTTCATATAACTATTTTACGTTGAAGTTAAATTAAACTTCATTTAAGGATGACACTCCGAAAAGATTTTATTGACGTACTTTTCATGCATTGCATTCATTTATATTAACTCATGACCAGATGGCGTTATATACGTGTATATAAGTATATTATATGTATATGGGATATGAGAAAAAGGTTACGGTATTATATATGCACCACCACCTGATCAGTTAGTATACGATGATGATTTTGCCCACAATGGCACCAGATGGCATTATATATGCATATATATGTAAATATATGTATATTGAATATGGGAAAAATGTTACGGTATTATATACGTACCACTACCTGATCAGCTGGTATACGTTGATGATTTGCCCACAGTGGCCGAGATGATATGATGGGATGCCTTCAGAGGCTTGATGATGTTATGAGCACATGTACATATGCACGACATGACATTCATATGCATATTCATGACACTATAAGTATTTCATGATTTATAGAGTTATCCAGACTTATAGGTTGATTCTTATATGTCTTTAAATAAATATTAACTTACTGTTAGGTTTCAGTTCTACCTTACATACTCAGTACATTATTCGTGTTGACGTCCTTTTCTTGGGGACGCTGCATTCATGCCTACAGGTATAGATAATCAGTTTGACGATCCCTCATAGTAAACGAGATTGGCATTCAACGAATATTCGGTAAGACTCCACCTCATTCGGAGTACAACCAAGTCTATGAGTCATCGTGTCATAGTTTTGCTACAGACTTATGTGTAGGCCGGTACACTGTCCCATTTAATATCGAATAATCTTAGAGGCTTTGTAGATAGAGGTTCATTTTGTATAGTATGTTAGAGGCCTTGACGGCCCATATATATTCATATTTTAATAAAAATGGTTCAGTGATACAATGTTGTCTACTTACAATTGTATATTACGAGTTGTGGTCATGTTGGCCCATGATAGTTACAAAAAGGAATGAATGAGTTTCAGAGTGGTTCACTCGGGCCAGTATGGCACCGGGTGCCAGCCATGCCTCCCAAGGTTGGGGCGTGGCACATCCTTTCACCTATCCCGAAATTTCGTGTCCGTTCTTGCGATGACTTCATCGATATATTCTGCTGATGAATCCAGAACTACACACGGCCTGATTCCTGTAAAAGCGAAAATATGTAGGCAGCTCAAAGACCAGAGTTCAGCCTCTATTTTTTCTAAACATCCCAATCGGTCAAAATTGGTCATCATTTCTTTACCCGAAAACTCTTTCATCATTCCCGGGTAAAGAGAGGCAGTTGTTGATACCCAATTTTTCCCTATAATATTTTTCAAAAAGTGTATATATACCTTCAAAACTATGCATTATCATTAATGGATATTTTGTTTTCATAATTTCTATATTTTTAAATTAATTTATTCTAGTATTTTATCAATGTAACTAATTACAAATTGCATCACAAATGGCTTTATAGCATTTCATGACGTAATATTGCTATTTATAGTTATATTAAGTTTAAATTATTTCACAAATGGTCGGATTCGCACTTTTTAGTTACAATTGTAATAACTTTGCAAACGTATCTATGCATACCTTATTGCATTATTTTACCAGAAATCGGTCCATTTGTATTTTTAAAATACTGAATAATCATTTTAAAATATTTCTATGCATAAAAATTATTTTTATAATTAGTTAATTATTTTATAAATTAATTTTATTCAATTGCTTGGGTATTTTACAAATAGATTTTTTTGTTTGCAATTTTAACCCAAGAGACCAGCCCAAGACCCCTTATAATTTGGCCCAACCCCTTAAGCCCAAAACATAGCCTGCCCGACCCAATACCATGGCCAATCCTGGTCATTGATCATTTTTTATCAACGATCCAGATTTCTCTTACCATAATTAAACCCTAATGACCCTCCTTACACCCTCTCATTTCCACCCTTTCCCCCCGCCGGCACTCTCTCTCTTCTCTCTCAAATGCTCTCTACCTAAATCCTAATCCTCAGGAACCGTCACCGGCTTAGCCCTCCGTTCTATGATGTTTCTTTGCCGTCTCAGGCCTATACTGGCCTCCTACTTACTATGGTTCATCAGTTCCTAGATCCTTGAGAAGATCTCAAGGTACCTAGGTGGTCTGGTTTGCACATTTGATTTCTTTACATGTTTCAGGCCGTTTGCTCGACCATGAGTAAGAAACCTTTATTATTTTGCTATGAATCCATGGTTTTCTATGCCTATGTTCTCACCTCTGTTATGCTTTCTAAGAAACCCTAATTTATTATCTCCGATCTTCTCAGGTCTGTATAGATCTAAGACGAATCGAGCAACTCTTACATGTTTTCCTTGAAAGTTTTCCGTTTTCAACTGATTTCCCAATTTTTCCTAAACTAGGGTTCATTATAAGTCATTTTCTCAAGGTCTTTCTGATTTTTAATGTTTAATAGATTTTCCTTTAGTGTTCTTGACTGATTTACGCAAAAGTTGCTTAAACCTGATCGATTTATGTGAAACTCTGATTTTCTAATTTTTTGCTTCGATTCTAAGTTTTTTAATGTTACCAGTTGTATTGATTCACTCTGTATTTTTGACCTACAAGATTTTTCTTTGTCAAATGCATTGCTCTGTAATTTTTTCCCTAACTAATATCTATTAGGATTTTTGAATCAATTTTCCGGTTAACTTCTCTGTGTTTATAAAGTTTTATTTAGTCTATTTTATTTACGGGAATCGATATATTCTTTCCAGAATTATTGTTAATCTGGTTGATTGATTTGCTCTGTTAAGAATCTGTACTCCTAAGTCTTGCTTGTTTTTATGATTACGACCCTAATTAGTCATTCTTGCCTTATTTGATTGTTGTATATTTATCAATTATTTACATGATTCTTTCCTTAATTAGACCCCTGATTATTTACTCCTTTATTTGGTCTGATTTGAACCTCTTGCCTTAATTAATCTTGTCATTACCGTTGGCTAATTTCCCTTAATTAAGGGAAGACTATGCTGAACTCTTTGTATGGTTGGATTATGAGATCCCTTAATTGATGATTATTAATTCCTTTACCTTATTTGCTCTACTCTTGAACTACTATATAAACTCCTTTGTTTTACTTCTTAACACACGAACACAAGTTCAAATAACACACACGAACACTCAAACTCTCTTTTCTTTCTCTGCTACTTGTGATAACTCTTGATCTAGTCGGCTGAAAGCCAAGGCTAGATATTGGAACTACACCTGCTTTATATTCTGCACTCTTTTCTTCAACTGGTATGTCTCTTGTTAAATTTTGAAACCTAAACTCCATGTTTTTCATTCTTGCACTAGTTCATTGACTATGAATTCAACCTGTCTTCCTGTTTACTTCTTTGCTTAGCATGTCTAAATTCTGTCATGTTCAATGTATAACTAGTATGTCTACACTTAACCTGTTTATTTGATACTTGACCAGCCTGTTTGTTAATTTTTGTTTAATCCATCATGTTGGTTACTTAATGCATGTGATTGACCCTACTTGTGTGTTTGATTCTGTCCACTACATCCTTGCTCCGTGTCTTAATCGCCTATTATCCTGGTTATCTTGTTAAGGCTATGAAGCTACTAAGTGGTCCATGCATTTGTTGTTCCCCTGTACCCTTCTCATATATCCTCAATGTGATTCCTATATATTCCCAATCCCTTTCACCCTTGTGTGCAAACCTTCTTGCTAAGTGCCTGTAAATCTGAGTATTCTATGATTGATTGGCTATTTACTGAATCTGCTCTTTTCATAACTGATTTCAAAATTGTTCTTAGTATTCTTCTAAAATTGGTTTTCATTCTTAGCATCTCCTTAAAACTTGTATATTTCAGAAAAATCTTCTTTTTCACTCCTCAAAGTCATCTCCATACTGTTTTTCATTAAGTCTTTTTAAACTATGTCAAGCACTCTCACTTTACAATTAAAACTTTAGGTTATGCCCCTAGAGTATGTATATTTCCTAGGAATCCTCTGAGATTTCTCCGAACTATGGCACACTAGGGCCAGCCCTTTGTCACGACCCAAATCCTGGTCGTGATGGAGCCCAACACCTTGTTAGGAAAGCCCGACCATTCGAACACTCTCAACCCAAAATACAAAGCCCCTTATTAGTTATTTGAATTTAAAACATCAGTTAAGCAAAATTTCAATCTGTGATAACCATAAAAACAGCGGAAACCACAATAATAGCAATACAACCCCTATCAGATATGGCGTCACGAGTCAGAGCCTCTAGATACAACTGAGCAACATCCTATACATATGAAAGTCTAGATGCGGAACTAAAAGAAAGATAAGAGGAGGAATCGGGTCCTGCCGACGCCAGGCAGCTACCTCGATGACTCCGACAGATGAACTAAGCAGCAGCAACAAACTTAGCTATACCTCCGGGATCCCTGTATCTGCACACAAGGTGCAGGAGTAAAGTGAGTACTCCAACTCAATGAGTAATAGCAATAAATAACAACTGAAAGTAAGAATTCTCGTAGAAACACTACACAGTTCTATAACCAACAGTAAAGGCAGTAAACAACAGCTGAGCAGGGAAAACAGGTGAAAATCTCTCAAAGCCCGGCAAATTACCAACACTGTTGCGACGCGCGCGCAGCCCGATCTGTACATAATATTATTGTGGAATGCAGCCCGATCCAATAATAGTATATACTGCTGCGGCGCGCAGCCCGATCCAATAATAATAGTCGACTACGCTCACTGGGGGTGTGCAGACTCCGGAGGGGCTCCTACAGCCCAAGCGCTATAATATTGCGGTGTGCAGCCCGATCCATATACTATATCACTGCGGCGTGCAGTCCGATCCATATAATATACTACTGCAGCGTGCAGTCCGATCCATATAATATACTACTGCGGCGTGCAGTCCGATCCATATAATATACTACTGCATCGTGCAGTCCGATCCATATAATATACTACTGCGGCGTGCAGTTCGATCCATATAATATACTACTGCGGCATGAGTCCGATCCATATAATATACTACTGCGGCATGCAGCCCGATCCGGTGTATATTAACTACCCTCACTCTGGGGTCCTTGACCCTTCTCAGTCAATATAGACTTGGCCTCTCGGACCCACTCAGCTAAGACAGGGTTTCCAACCCCAGGTATTCCTCATTTAGAGTGCAAATTGCTAAGACCGGTTCATATTATGGTTTACAGTTTAAGAATATGACTGAGAGTATGATTTTAATAGGTAAAGTGAGGTCAATTAGCTCAACATGCTCCCTAAGGGTCCTACAGATCGGCACAAGGCCCCAAACATGGCAACTAGCCTAAAATATACTGATACTTACTCAGTCTCAGTCAAAAGTACAGCAGAGTCATCAATCGGGATGGAACGAGTCCGAATCCCCAACAGTAACATCACCACACTCATCATGTAGCGTGTATCTCATCTCAACATAGCACTACATAGTGCAAATACGGGTTTTCAAACCCTCAGTACATCATTTATAACCAGTACTCACCTCAAGCCGGCCGAAATCCTAGCTCGCCTTGCACTTTCCTCGCAAATCAACCTCCTTGTGCGTAGAATCTGGCCAAAACCACAAGGAATACGTTATAATAAGCTAATGGGACATAACCCAATTGAAAGAACT
>MU700091.1:69702-83310 GCA_026770625.1 Nicotiana glauca
TTATATTTGACTGTATCACATGGGTGATTCGTGAGCAGGGTAATAGATGCATCTATGGTTTGATCCGTTCGACCCTCGACAGTGCACAATTTATTTTTATGTTGGATCGGGCCGTACGTCCCACGATGTTACTTGCGCATGTTTTGCTTAGCATTTCTCTGAGGACTGAATTTCATATATGCTTGAATTATAGATGAATATCCATGATAATACTTGGGAAAGAACTGTTATTTCATGATTTTTTTTAATGCTAATAACTTGTGCTATCCATGCTATTTATAAATTCTTCTCACATTGTTTGACCCTAGTAAATTTCAACTCGACCTTTCGTCTCTATTTCTTCGAGATTAGACGGGATATTTACTGGGTACATATTATTTATGTACTCATACTACACTTCTATACTTAATTGTACAGGGTCTGAGGCATGTGCATCTGGCTATCAGTCTGGTGCGTATCTCTGAGCGGACTCGAGACTTCTACGGTAAGCTGCTTCCCTTCCATGCCGTTCAACAGCCTGAAAAAGTCTTTCTTATGTATTTTCTTTTTGCTGTCTATTCCGCTTCGGACAGTAGGATAGTGTGATTCTTTTGTATATTCTACTAGTTGCCCACATCTTGTGAAACCAGGTCTTGTCATACACATTAGTAGACTGTATTATTTTGGGGTTGTATGATTATCATGACTTTATTAATCATTTCTGATTTTATTTCAATGTAAAGAATTATTCCAACTATTTCGGGGTTAAGGTAAATGAAATTTTAGTTAGTATTTTCTGCGTTGGCTTGCCCGGCAATAGTGTTGGGCGCCATCATGACCTATTGTGGAAATGGGTCATGACAACATGGTATCAGAGCACTAGGTTCACCTAGGCCTCACAAGTCATGGGCAAACCTAATAGAGTTTTATTCTCAGTACAAAGATAGTTGTATTTATCTTCGAGATGATATAAGGTATTAGGAAGAACTACTCTTTATTCATTCCTATCGTGCAGTAGTTGGTATACTAAATTTCCCTCTCTTATTCTCTCACAGATGGTGAGGACACGCACATCTGATGTTCTAGACCTGGGCAGAGCTGCTCCCACCATTTCTCAAGGCTGAGGCTGAGGCCAGGGGAGGACACCGGCTCGTGGTAGGGGACGAGGGCGTCCTAGAGTTATTCCAGTTTTACCACCAGTAGATCATGCGGGAGATCCTATTATCGAGGAGCAGGACGAGGGCGTCTTTATGACAGCACCGGGATTTTAGGAGGTCATGGGCTGTATGCTTCGGTTCATGGATTCTATGACTCATGCTGGTTTATTTCCAGCAGATCCAACTACCTCACAGTTAGGAAAAGGAGCACAGAACCCTACTACTCAAGCTCCTGGACATGCAGGTGCAGTGTATCAAACTCCAGGTGCACTACCCGTAGATGGGGGCCAACCAGTTATTGCAGTGGCGCCCCAGCTCAGACCAGCTATAGACGGTGATCCGCATAAGTTATTGGATAGATGGACTAGGCTTCACTCTCCTATCTTCGGGGGAGAGCGACATGAGGATGCCCAAGACTTCATCGACAGGTGCAAGGACAGACTACACAACATGAGGATATTGGGGTCACATGGAGTTGACTTTACTACTTTTCAACTGGAGGGCAGGGCCCGTAGATGGTGGCAGTCCTATGTTCTTTGCAAGCCAGCAGGTTTTCCTCCCCTCACTTGGGGTCAGTTCACACAGCTATTCTTGGACAGGTATATCCCACCCTCTGAGAGGGAAGAGCTACGGTATTAGTTTGAGTATCTTGAGAAAGGTTAGATATCCGTGACTGACTATGAGGCGAGGTTTTCTGAGTTGTCTCGCCATGCACTCATGACACTTCCCATAGCTGCAGAGAGAGTGCAGAGGTTTGTTGCAGGGTTGCACCCTGGTATTCGAGCTAGCATGGCCAGAGAGGTAGACATGGGTACTGAATATCAACTAGTAGTGGAGATTGCTCGCAGGATTGAGGGTTATCGCCAGAGGAGTAGAGAGCAGTTTCAGCAGGACAAGAGGATTCGACTTTTTGGAGAGTTCATAGGCACCCCAGCTAAGGGTAGGGGGCACACGGGGAGGGGTCAGTCCAGCAGTCCCCCATATTCAGCACCACCACCTCCCCAAGATGCTCCAATGAGACCTTATTTCAGTGAGATGCCGTAGGGTTCTTACCGTCCACCACCTAGCAGGCTTCTTCCAGTGGGTATTCTAGTTATCAGGATTCTCCCAGTGCTTACTTCAGTGCCATGCCAGAGAGTTCTTGTCGCCTCTCAGCCATTCAGGGTCCTTCTAGTGGATATTCGGTCAGCAGGCTCAGACTTTAAGGCAGCAAGCTATAGCACCAAGGGGCTTCTACGAGTGTGGAAATTTGGGTCACATAAAGAGTACCTACCCCATACTTAGGGGCAAGGCAGTACAGCAGGGTCAGCAGCCTGTGGTTTCAGCACCGGCTGCCCCGCCACCTAGAGGTGGAGGGCAGACCGGTAGGGGTCGTCCTAGAGGTGGAGGGAAGACGGGGAGAGTTCAGCCAGCTACTGCTAAGTCAGGTGGAGGCCAGCCAGCCGGCGCTCCGGCCAGATTTTATGCTCTTCCATCCAGGCCAGATGCATTAGCCTCAAACGCCGTCATCATAGGTATTATTCCATCTGTGGTAGAGATGTTTCGGTATTATTTGACCCAGGATCCACCTATTCATATGTATCATCTATGTTTGCTCGTTTCCTGGTCATGCCTCCTGCACCTTTGGACATTCGTGTTCATGTGTCCACTTCTGTAGGCGATTCTATAGTTGTAAACCGGATCTACCGGTCCTGTGTGGTTACATCTTTTGGTTTTGAGACTAGAGCAGATCTCTTATTTCTTGACATGATCAACTTTGAGGTCATCCTAGGCATGGATTGGTTGTCTCCATATCACGCTGTTCTAGATTTCCATGCCAAGATTGTTACTTTAGTGATGCCAGGATTGCGAGGGTTGGAGTGGAAGAGTTCCACAGTTGATACTACTAGCCGGGTTATCTCTTTCCTAAAGGCTCGACACATGGCCGAGAAAGGTTGTTTGGCGTACTTGGCTTATGTTTGGGATACCATCACAGAGTCTCTAATGATTGATTCAATTCCAGTAGTTTGAGAGTTTGCCGATGTGTTTCCTTCTGATCTTCCTGGCATGCAACCGGATTGTGATATCGATTTTTTTATTGATTTGGCTCTAGGCACCCAGCCTATATCCATCCCACCGTACCGTATGGCTCCTAAGGAATTGAAAGAGTTGAAGGAGCAGCTTTATGAGTTGCTAGCAAAAGGGTTTATTCGACCCAATGTATCGCCTTGGGGCGCACCGGTGTTATTTGTGAAGAAGAAGGATAGGACTATGCGGATGTGCATTGATTACCGCAAGTTGAATAAAGTCACTATCAAGAACAAGTATCTGTTTCCTTGTATCGATGACTTGTTCGATTAGTCGTAGGGTGTGAGGGTGTTCTCTAAGATAGACTTGAGGTCAGGGTACCATTAGCTGAAGATTCGGGACTCATATGTTCCAAAGACTGCATTCTGGACTAGATATGGCCATTATGAGT
The DNA here is from genome assembly GCA_026770625.1 of Nicotiana glauca. Taxonomy (NCBI): domain Eukaryota; kingdom Viridiplantae; phylum Streptophyta; class Magnoliopsida; order Solanales; family Solanaceae; genus Nicotiana; species Nicotiana glauca. The sequence goes on from MU700091.1 coordinate 73,297, forward strand.
TTTTGGTGATATCCTTTAGCTTGTCTAATGCCCCAGCATCATTTATAGATTTGATGAAGTGGGTGTTCGGGCCTTATATTGATTCCTTCGTCATCGTCTTCATTGACAAAATCTTGATATACTCACATAGCCTGGGTGAGCACGAGCAGCATCTGAGAGTAGTACTCTAGACCTTGCGAGAGCAGAAGCTATATGCTAAGTTCTCCAAGAGTGAGTTTTGGCTAGAGTCAGTGGCATTCTTGGGACATATTGTGTTAGGAGAGGGTATTAAGGTAGATCCCAAGAAGATTGAGGCAGTTCAAAGTTGGCCCCGCGCTACTTCAGTGACCGAGATCAGGAGTTTCTTGGGGTTAGCAGGTTATTACATGCGATTCGTGTAGGGCTTTTCATCTATTACATCACCTCTGACTAGATTGATACAGAAGGGTGCTCCTTTCCATTGGTCCAATGATTGCAAGGCGAGCTTCCAGAAGCTCAAGACAGCCTTGACTACAACACCAGTTCTTGTGTTGCCTTCCAGTTCAGGGATGTATACAGTGTATTGTGACACTTCACGTGTTGTTTTGGGTTATGTATTGATGCAGGAGGGGAGAGTTATTGCATATGCCTCCCGTCAGCTGAAGATTTATGATAAACATTATCCTGTGCACGATCTGGAGTTGGTGGCAATTGTTCATGCTTTTAAGATATGGAGGTACTACCTGTATGGGGCGTCGTGCGAGGTTTATACTGATCATCTTAGCTTGTAGCATTTTTTCAAGCAGAGAGATCTTAATTTGAGGTAGCCCAGGTGGCTTGAGTTACTGAAGGATTATGACATCACCATTCTTTATCATTCGGGCAAAGCGAACGTGGTCGCGGATGCCTTAAGCATGAAGGCAGAGAGTATGGGTAGCTTGGCATTCATTCCAGCAGGGGAGAGGCCACTAGCGTGGGACATTAAGTCCTTGGCTAACAGACTAGTGAGGTTGGACATTTCGAAGCCCAGCCGGGTTCTTGTGTGTATGGTTGCTCAGTCTTCATTATTGGGGAAGATAAAGGCCCGACAATTCGATGACCCACATCTGGTGGTTCTCAGAGAGACAGTGCTTCAGGGAGGTGCCAAGGAGGTTTCTATTGGAGAAGATGGTGCTTTATGGCTCCAAGGTCGTCTATGTGTTCCTAATGTTGATGGTCTGAGGGAGAGGATACTGGAGGAGGCACACAGTTTGCGCTATTCCATCCACATAGGAGCTACGAAGATGTATCATGACTTGAGGCAGCATTATTGGTGGTGGAGGATGAAGAAAGACATAGTGGAGTATGTGGTTAGGTGTTTGAATTGCCAGCAGGTCAAGTATGAACATCAGAAGCCGGGTGGCCTACTTCAGCAGATGCTTATACCCGAGTGGAAGTGGGAGCACATTACCATGGATTTCGTAGTTGGGTTTCTGCGGACCTTGCGGAAGTTCGATTCAGTATGGGTCATTGTTGATAGGTTGACCAAGCCGGCCCACTTTATTCCAGTGGTGATTACTTATATAGCAGAGAGGTATGCTTAGATTTATATTCGGGAGATAGTCCGGTTGCACGGTGTGCCTATTTCCATTATATAAGACAGGGGCCCTCAGTTAACTTCCCATTTTTGGAGGGTCGTTCAGAGTGAGTTGGGGACCCGTGTAGAGCTTAACACAACATTCCATCCTCAGACCGATGGACAGTCCAAGCGGACGATTTAGATTCTGGAGGATATGCTTAGAGCCTGTGTGATTGACTTTGGAGGGCAGTGGGACCAGTTCTATCCCTTGGCGAAGTTTGCATACAATAACAACTATCAGTCCAGCATAGAGATGGATCCATACGAGGCTTTATATGGTCATCGTTGTCGTTCTCCTATCGGGTGGTTCGAGCCTGGAGAGGCTAAGTTATAAGGTATAGATTTGGTGCAGGATGCCTTGGATAAGGTAAGGTTGATTTAGGAGAGGCTTCGCACAGCTCAGTCCAGACAGAAGAGTTACGCGGATCAGAAGGCGCGTGATATATCATTCATGGTTGGAAAGAAGGTTCTCTTGAAAGTCTCGCCAATGAAGGGTATTATGAGGTTCCGGAAGAAGGGCAAGTTGAGCCCAAGGATTATTGGCCCCTTTGAGGTGTTGAGACGAGTTGGGGAGGTTGCCAATGAGCTTGCCTTACCCACCAGCTTATCGGTATTTTATCCGGTTTTTCATGTATCGATGCTTCGGAAGTATCATCCCGACCTATCCCATGTGTTAGACTTCAGTACTATTCAGCTGGATGAGAGTTTGGGTTATGAAGAGGAGCCAGTTGCCATCATTGATAGGAAGGATTGCCAGTTGAGGTCCAAGAGGATATCTGCAGTGAAGGTCCAGTGGAGGGGCCAACCATTCGAGGAGGCGACCTGGGAGTCCGAGGAGGACATGTAGAGCAGAAACCCTCATCTATTCAGCACTTCAGATACCTTTCTATGTCTGTTCGAGGGAGAATTTTTGTTTAAGAGGTGGAGGATGTAACAACCCGACCAGTCGTTTGCCTTTTTAGAACCTCGTTCCCCCAAATGCTCGCTTTAACTAATTTACGACCTGCAGGAATGGTTGGTTTGGGATTTAGAAGAGTTTGGATTGAAATATGCACATTTGACTCTTTAATATTTTCTTAAAAGGCTAAGTTTGACTTTGGCCAACATTTTGGACAAATGGGCCCGGATTCGTGTTTTGACGGTTCCGGAGGGTCCTCGGGAAAATTTGGGATCTAGGCGTATGCTCGGAATCGAATTCCGAGGTCTCTAGCCCGAGTAATGAATTTTAATAGAAATTGTTAATCTGAAATATTAAGGATTTAAAGAAACTAACTAATGATTGATTTCATGGATATCAGGCTCGTATGTTGGTTCAGAAGACCGGTACAAGTCCGAAATATCATTTAAGACCTACCCGCCATGTCAATCCGAGTAGTTTAAGGGCGTTTTTGTCTGTTGGAGGAAAATTAAGAACTTGAAGTTCATAAGTTTGATTCATTTGGTTTTAGGGAGTGATTTCTAGATTTAGCGTTGTTTTGGGTGTTCCAAAGGTTCGAGTAGGTATGTCTCGTGATTTCAGACTTGTCGGTATGTTCGGGGGGGCCCAAGATCTCGAGCGTCAATCGGACAAGGCTCGAGTGAAGTGAAATTTTTTGAGAAGAGCTGAAGGTTGCTGCTTCTGTCATAACCGCACCTGCAGTTGGTGGACCGCAGGAGCGAGAACGCTAAAGCAGTACCTTCATCGTAGAAGCGGCCCAAGGAAGCCAGGCCAGGAACCATAGAAGCGGCTCCGCAGATGCAGCCTCGAGACCGCAGAAGCGGTCCTAGCTCTTTCGCCCCATTTCACAGATGTGGTCCATTTCTTGCAGATGCGGTCCCCTGACCGCAGATGCGAAAAATTGCTGAAGCAGTGAGGTTCATTTAATATGGGCTCCAAATCAATTTTTGGCACTTTTCACTACTCCATTGGTGATTTTAGAGCTCTTGAGAGGAAACCTTCACCAAGCATCTTGAGTTTGGGATCGTTCGGTTCCGAATTGAGGGCTTGGAATCGTTCTTTGAATTGGAAGTGCACTTTGGAGCGAGGTGAGTGTCACACCTCCTTTTTCCGAAACTTTATTACATCCCGTGGAAGGGTATAATAAAGAAGGAGTTTTTCCAATTAAAGGACAACCGAAATAGGATTCGTTAATTAAAAATCAGAGTTGCCACTTGGGAGATTTATGGTGTCCCAAGTCACCGGTTTAAAATCCCGAATCGAGGAACAGAATGACTCTGTTTAACAGTCCGCGAACCAGAAATCCGGGTAAGGAATTCTGTTAACCCGGGAGAAGGTGTTAGGCACTCCCGAGTTCCGTGGTTCTAGCACGTTCACTCAATTGTTGTATTTGATTTTATATGATTTCAAAACATGTTCTAACTTATGTGCCTTTTATTAGTAACCTGCTTTTATTTTTATTTTTATAAGAATTGCAACGTCGTGAAAATGCATCTCGAACCACGTCGCACCAGTGCACACATGGTTGTCGACACATTTCGACTCCGTTGAGATTTGGATTTGGGTCACATAAATGTGCACCCGTATTTAAGAAAGTAAAATATTAAAACCATGCCTAAAGAGTCTAACGCGTTATTATCTTTGGGGAGGCCGTAAAATTCGCTAAACGATCCTCCCGAGTTTCTAAGTATTTCGTAATCAATCACTTATTGAGGGCCCCGCAATTTTGTATTATATTTGGCGAGGCTCGTCTCATTTTTATTTAAAGGTCCACCCTAAAGTAAACTATAATTTTCTATATTATTTGTCTCTAAAAATAAAAATCCTAATTAATTGATATCTCCGAGATTTCGAACAACAAGGTAGAGTTCTCACATATGACTCACTATTTAACATGAGAGTCCAAATTCACATTAACACAATGACCAAACTTGCAACAGGAATTGAATCTACCTTATTTTAAACGAGATTGAGTCCACATTTGCTTGGATAGGGGCGGCCCAATTTGGCTCTTAAAGGAGCCTAAATCCCCTATAGTTTATACAATAGCCAAGCTTGAGAAACAACTTATACCAAATTCAACTGTTGAGCTGATCGTCTGGGCCTTGCATTTAAGCCCAGAAATACCATTCGAGTTGAATCCACGCTATGCTAGTCATGAATTGAAGATTGGATACAAAGTTACAATGTTATGCCCCTTCCTAATCAATTTGTTAACATGCTCAATGATAATGTCTGAATTCTATTTTTTTTTTTACAATGTGGTTTCCACCTTAGTAAATCAACACACTGAGATCTGATTTTAATTGAACAGTTTAATCATGCTATCACTATTACTAATTATCTCGGATATGGTAACAATTCCAGTTAACCAATTGAACTTGAACTACACGTGAACATAACTATATTTGTTGAAAACTAAATCAAATCAGAACAAAGCTAGGGAAACTCGAGCAGTCCAGGATTCATACGATTTGACATTAACCATACTGGACAAATATATCTAAAATCTAGTCAGCCGCGAATGCACAACCCAGGCAATACTTCTAAAAAAAGACTAACAGTCCATTTATACAGTTTCAAACACATGATCGTCTTTAATTACCAAAATTCAAACAGATGTATGAAAATAGGCTTAAGCTGTATTTAAACCATCATTAAGGTTCAGGAGTCTCAGCAACCCAATACAGCTCAGTTAAAATGAAATGTTGAGGTAAACATTCTACAGCAGAACAAGCTCCAATTTCATTTCATGTTTTGATAGGAAATTTACATGAGAGACCTCAGGGAGTGTACCTGTAACGTGAGATATAAGAAGAATAGAGTATCAACTGATCAACAATAATTCAAAATAGCCACAGCAAACACCACAGCAACAACCAGTCAAAATAGGAATGATTCAAACCCAAACCAATCAGAAAATTTAGCTGAACACCAACAGCAAAAGCAAATAACCCAAATAAACTGAATAACAGCCCAAATGACTCGAAAATTCACCCAAATGCCTTCAGAACTTGTGCTTAAATGCCTTTGGAATTTCACCAAGGTACAAAAACCAGAAAATCAACTCGAGAAGACCCAAATCTATTCAACCAGTCATCAAATACCTTTAAAATGCTTTTAAAACTCGAAATTAGATCAGAAATAGAGAAGTCCAAATATGAATTGAAAAATAAATGGAACAGTACTGTTTTTTTTTTTGGTTTTTCTATTAGATTTTTCTATTGTTTTTAGATTTTTGGATGTTTGAATTTCAAAACTAGATATGAAAATTAGAGAGAGCTTTAGGGGATTTTTAGGCTGAAAAATTGAAGACCTTTCACAAGTCAAATACCTCACTATTTATAGGCAAACCTAAGGGTGGTGAATCAGATTTTTGGCTTTTATTTTTAGTCCCCCATTGTTTTCAATTTGGTCCCTTTATTTTTGACTTGCTAAACAAGCAAGTACCTCTATTGTGCTAACATCTACACTAAAATACCATTCTAGAAAGCCCTAGGATGCTCTTCTACCCCCCAAAATACCTATACTACCCTTACCCCTACTTTGAATTTACTATTCCTAAAGAAACTACCATGTTCTATGCCTAAAATGCCCTTCCAATAGTCTGAAAATTACAGACTAAGGTTAACTGATCCCAATTCCCTCACCCTAGCTAGAATTTAACTAAAGTCAATTAATCAAATGATCTTCTCAGCTATATCCAATCCCCCTATCTTAAACACTTCACCAATTAACACTAAAATTGAATGAACAACTAATATTAACTGAAATTAATCCCAAACGAATTCCAAATCCAACTTCATACGAACAGGATAAAGAGGAAACCTAATTATGCTATCGACCAACTAGCAATTGAATGCTTAACTAACAAAACCAATAATCAACCCAAAATTTGAATAAAAGAAACGAAAGTGAAAATTAATCAGAAAAAGAAATATGCTAAACATTCATATCACGCATAGAGGTAAACTTAAACTAAACTGGAAATCAGGATTAAACTAAAAACTAAAGAAAGGAAAGAGAGAAATCTTACTGCAATTTTAGTCTTCAAACCAAAAAACTTCGAAATTAACTTCAAGTTAATATTATAGGTCCATTTCATAAGAAATAGACCTATGATATTAACATGAGGTCACTCATCTTGGAAAAACCCTCCAAACAGCATAAAACAACGAGAACCTTGGATTCAAAATTCGTCCAGTTCCGGTGTTATTTGACAGAAATTAATGAGATATTAGGGATGAGGGAGGTCAAGGGAGGGTATGGTGTGAATTTGGGCGAGATTGGATGAGTTAGGGTTTTTGACCAGATTTTTGATCTAGGATTCGAGGAGATGGGTTTTGATTCGAAAGAAATTGAGCCTGGATATAGGAAGGGAAGGAGGAGAGGAGTATATGATGAAATTTTGGGTGGATTTGGAGCTTGACCGCCGCCGTGGGGCAATTTCCGGCGGCGGTTTAGGGCGGAGCCGGTGACCTCGTCTCTGAGGTGAGAGCGTGAGGTGAGAGAGACGATTGAGGGGGTAGGGGGTCGTTTGGACATATTAATATAAAACATCATAGGATGATCTCAACCGTCTGATCAAAAACCAACGGTTGAGATCACTCCCTAAAACGACGTCGTTTTGATAAATGGTCCTGGATCGGGTGGAAAAAATCTGGGCCTGGCCGGGTTTTGCTGGGTGATCGTTTGGGCTTAGCCATTTTGGCCCAAATTTGGGTCTTTTAAGACTGGTCCACTTTTAATTGTTCTCCTTATTTTCCTTTTATTTCTTTTATTTATTTTGTTTTTGTATTTCATTTTTTCTGATTTTATAAAATGCTAAAATAACCATCACAATCAAATTGCATTAAAAATTAGATTTTCTAGTTAATTCCTAATTAAAAGAAAAATGTAAACTAATACCAATTTGAACGAAAAATGCAAAACGGACCATTTTTTGTTATTTTCTTTACATTTTGTTCTAAAACAAATTAATATTAAAATATGAAATTGGATTCTAAATGCAAATGCATATTTTTTGTATTTTCATATGAATCCTCATGCTCAAATAAAATGCAACCAATTAACACAAAATTCACAAAATTTTGTAAAAATAAGGAAAAATCATTTTGTTTGAATTTTTGGGAATTATTCATATATAGGGCAAAAATCACGTGCTCACATCTTCCCCTCTTTGCTCGGAAACATGAAAAGTTTTTGGGCAAAGATAAGTGAGAAAATACGAGCGATTTTTGCCCGTTCAAATATTCCGTTTGTGAAGCATTTTGAAAGAGTTGATCGCACCCTGCTTCAGAGGTTGCCTACATATCCTGGGCTAAACATGAATCAGGTCAGTGTAGTTCAGGAGTGTCTGGTAGCTGGGACTACCAAGAGCTGTGATTTCACTGCTGTTGCTGCTGTTGCTGCTCGTCGACCTCCTTATTACACCATGTCAAGATAAAAAGAAACTATCCTAAGCTATGAATTATAAAAAGTCTTATCTATGTCTTCAAACTTGTTCTTGTGTTGCCTTGAACTTGTATCTTGTATTCTTCCAATGGAATTCTTATTGTTGCTTTGACGATGTTTTGCCATTCATCCTGATGTTGCTTGACTACTATAATTTGAAATATGTGTCCATTGTTCAGGTTGGCTCCTGCTTGTGATTGCTCAGAAAGGTATTCCCTTGTTCTCCAGGTGGGCTCCTGCTTGCGATTGCTTGAAAAGGTATTCCCTTGTTCTTCAGGTGGGCTCCTGCTTGTGATTGCTTGAAAAGGTATTCCCTTGTTCTCCAGGTGGGCTCCTGATTGCGACAAAGTAGACAAACAAAGAAAATTTGCTGCCCCAGTCTGTTGACTGGACATATCATGCTATCAGATATTAAAATTTAAAGGCTAAAATTTGAATTGTACTTCCCTTGTTTTCCAGGTGGGTGCCTGCTGCTGAAACTTGAAAAGTATTCCCTTGTTCTCCAGGTGGTCTCCTGATTGCCGAACTTGAAAAGAATTCTCTTATTCTTCAGGTGGGCTCCTGTTTGCTGACGCTTGAAAAGTATTCCCTTGTTCTCCAGGTAGGCTCCTGACGGTGATACTTGGAAAGGTATTCCCTTGTTCTCCAGGTGGTCTCCTGATTGCGATGCTTGAAAATGTATTCCCTTGTTCTCCAGGTGGGCTCCTGATTGCAACAAAAATAGACAAACAAAGAAAATTTTTTGCCCTAGTATGGTGACTGGGCACGTTATGTTATCAGATATTAAAATTAAAGGCTAAAATTTGGATTGTACTTCCCTTGTTTTCCAGGTGGGTGCCTGCTTGATGCATTTGAAAAGATATTCCTTTGTTCTTCAGGTGGGCTCCTGCTTGTTGAACTTGGAAAATTATTCCTTTGTTATCCAGGTGGGCTCCTGCTTGCAAAGAAAAATTCTTTCTACCCCTGTTTTAGTCAAAGAAAGATTTGTCAATACAAAATGGTGATTAGCTGTTGGCATTCTTGTTGACCATGCTCCCACTTCCGACTTTGCTCTGACTTGCTTCTTTGTACTTGCTTTGACTTGCCATAACTTTCCTGACGGACTTTCAACCCTCTGATCTTGATGACCCAAATGCTTTACCTCTTATTGCTGTTTTGGTATTTCTGTCCCCTTCTTGTGAACTTTGCTTCCCCTTCGCAATTCTCTGATTATTCCCCTGATGGGATTTCCATTGGTCCTTCCTGCTTTACTTTTTTTGATATGTCCCGACCTTGTTGTGCCATACAACTGGGCAGCTGGTAGTTAGCCTTGACGTCCTTCTTTTGTTTTGAATTGGACTGACACTGAAACGTCTTATAGACAAACTTCAAAAGAATGAAATGCAATGACCTTGAAGGTTTTGAGGATAGAAATACTCTGAAAACGAATGAGTTGTAATGAATAGAAGAAGGATATGACTTATCTGAGTGGAAAGGCTGATTCCATTGATCATGCCATGCATTTTGGATTTATCAACCTAGTCTGTACAATCAATTATCTGTCAATTGCCATATTTGTTGTTCCATACTTTCACAATCCGACTTTCGCCAAAACCCAAACCTTGCTTGTTTTGCCATGTTTCAAAACACTTTCAACCATAGACTTCTTTCATCTTTCCATTTGAAAACTCACTTTCGCCTTATGGTACCCGTGAGGGTTTTCACCAATAAGACTCTCTCATTTTTAATGTCTCTCAAAACTCACTTCTCCTTACGGTGCCCGTGAGGGTTTTCACCAATAAGACTCTCTCATTTTCATTTCTCTCAACTCACATTGCCTTACGATGCCCGTGAGGGTTTTCACCAATAAGACTCTCTCATTTTTATCATTTTCCTTCTAGACCCAGAGTGTTGTCCTCAACATGAATCGCTTTACCTGCTTGTATTGACATTTCTTAAAATTGATCAGAAGGTCTTTCTTTGGACCGTAATGTGGCTTTTGGATAGGTTTTTAGAAAGAAGGGTATAAAGGCTCAAAATATTTCAAATGTGGGTTCAAAATTACAAC